>JBBPPG010000211.1:0-36171 GCA_038091855.1 Leccinellum luteum | reverse complement strand
GAGGGTCCTCCATGAGCTCCTCGGGGATGAAGTATGATGCAATCGCTGATGTGTATTTATCTTTATCTCTCCTGACATGCAAGTTGTATTGTATTGTTGAGGTCACAAGCAGCAGAGGCGGGGACAGAGCGTAATGGAATGCTCTCTCTGCCTCTGTCCCCTATGGCGGGTGTCTCTTTTATAGACGGCTACTCTACTCTTGGCAGCTTGGCAGACTATGTAATCTGAGTCGTGCTCTTGTTCACCGTCTGGTAGGCCGTGGCAGTGCTAGCCGGACATTCGGCCTCGCATCGCTTGTTCTTATTTGGCCTAATGGGCCTCAACAGTATTCAATATTCATTTACGGCCGATACGATTGCGACCGGTCACGAGAAATGCTGTTAGTGCTGTGACAAGCTTGCTTCTCGTGCGCCGGCTGGGAGGCAAGTAGTTTGCACTCGCCTGCCCATGGCCTGCTGTGCCTATGGAATCCGCCTGTGGTCTAGTGTGGATCCGAAATTGCAATGTCGACATATGCATGGATTATTTATGTAGCAAACTATAATGACCTTGCTTACACAAGGTGACGTTCAGCTACTATGCTCTCCGCGACATGATGCGTGGATATCACATACGAATCATTGTACAGAGAAGAACGGAAATATCTCAGTCACATCCTCCCTTTGTCGATACTTTCTTGCCAAAGTCGATATTCGAACGTCTCCCATCACATTCTGCCAGACCAACGTCGAGAAAGAACGCGATCTTCAACCCCACTCATAAAGACTACAGATTTGGTCCCATCCGGGTGGACTGGATTGATTTCGAGAGCATGTCAGCTTATTCCAGTAAAACGAACGAGAGCGTTAGAGGTACGTGTCATCGCTGGTGACCCGAGAAAGGTTTTAAATTTGGGGACAGGCCCTGCTGCCGCAACTTTCATTCCACATCCTCGTTTCAAGTCCGGCTCCACCAACTTGCCTGAAGGGGTCGTGCATGTCTACCGCAACTGTGATGGACGGCCAGATGTGGACAAACTGGCGCCTTCCTCCTCGGCGAGAGAGGTGGATCTTGGCGACGCAGTCACTCTCGGGGTTCTCGCTGTTCCGGCATGGATGACGCCCTCAGATTTCCTTGCATTAGTGGCACCGGCTGCAGAAGGGATGGCCCATATTCGGTTGGTCCGGTGAGCGTTCTTGCCCAACCATCGCCTTTGGCTCCTAATGACCACTCGGAATACCTCTTATAGGGACTCTGTGCCGAACCGTTCAATGGCTCTCATCAGATTTCGACGACCGGAGGAAGCCACGGAATTCGTGGAAGCTTACAATGGGAAGCCGTTCAATTCAATGGACGTGAGTATATTGCTGGTGCCTTATAGGTAGCCGTCTGAAGCCGATTCTCAGCCCGAGACCTGCCATGTCGTACGCGTTTTGTCCGTGGCGATCGATACAGACGATTCAGTGTCTGCGGCTATATTTCGTTTGGGCTCTTCACAGTCTCTGACTTACGAACTTCCGACATGTCCGGTGTGCCTCGAGAGAATGGATGCCGCCGTCACGGGCCTCATTACCGTTCCTTGCTCTCATACATTTCACTGCATGTGTCTGAGCAAATGGGGAGATAGCCGGTCTGTTCATTGCTTTTGATGTGTTCCTCGAGTTCATTCACACTTCGCTCATAGATGTCCCGTCTGTCGGTACTCTCAGACATTGTTGTCCTCTCATCCCACCATGTCGCGTTCACGTACTATTCCATTTGCGAATGCAACCACACCGTCCATTTCAACCTGTGCCGACTGCCCATCCACTACGAATCTTTGGATATGTCTTATTTGCGGAAACATTGGCTGCGGTCGCTACGGTCGTGCACATGCACATGCCCACTATGAAAGCACAACACATCTTTATGCACTTGAATTGGAAACACAACGCGTTTGGGATTATGCTGGGGATGGTTATGTCCACCGATTGATCCAAAACAAGGCGGACGGGAAGTTGGTTGAGCTTCCCTCTGCATCGTCCTCCATGGGCACAAACTCCAGGGATGATGGTGCACTGGGGCCAAGTCACGCCGATGCTCTTAGCGCAGAAAAGATAGAAGCTATTGGCATTGAATATTCGTACCTCCTCACATCTCAGCTTGACTCCCAGAGGTCTTTTTATGAGGAACAGATTACGCACCTGAAGACCCAGGTGGATGAGCTGGGGAGTATCGTACGGAAACTTGGCCGTGAAGTAGAAGAAGAAAAGTCAGAAGCAATATCAAGGGAACAAGACCGCCGCCGCGAAGAGGAAGAAAGACTAGAGGCGGTATACCGCGAAAAGCATAAGATGGAAAAGAGGGCAGACAAAGCTGTCGAGCTCGCTCGGAAATTTGAGAAAGAGCTCAAAGAAGAAAAGGCGGTCAGCGAAGGATTGTTTGAGAATTTAGGAAAAATGAAGGAGAAGGTGGAACTTTCGGAGAGGCAAAAACAGGAGCACGACATGAAGATATCCGAACTACAAGATCAACTGAGGGATGTCATGTTCTTCTTGGAGGCACGCACGAAAATTGAACAGGGTGAAGGTACCGAGGCTGAGGCTGCTGGAGGTTCTGTTGAATTGCCACCTCCTGTACCCGTAAACAAGAAAAAGAAGGGAAAGAAGGGATGAGCAGCGTAAACAGTTCGCTGTCCTACGTAAACAATGGATGTTGAGCGCTAGCCCTTGGATGAAATTGGTATCTGACTTGAAACCTCGAATTTTGATACATCTGGTGACGGTGAAGATCATGGAACGAGGGGTTTGGTTGTAGACCTAACAATCCGATGGCGAAGGATCGTATCCCCGATGGCCGTGCTCGATGCTCGAGGAAAGATGTCGGGGTTACTCTTGTCCGTTGTAGCATTCTGGTGTCGAATGATGACGCGCTTGGGAACGGGCTCGCAAGACTTGGATGTTTGTCGAGAATCCCAAATCATATAAAGTACAATCTCGGCGAACGCGACAATCAGCGCCGCAGCTACGGCAGATAGAGCTCGCTACTGACAGTTCCGTTAACCTGATACACTACGGTAGGATAGGCAGGCTACATACCCATTCAAGTCGCATTGTAACACGTTCGCTTGCCCACCAAGTTGCAATTCCGGTTCCAATTACGCAAAGGACAGCATTCAGCAAGGTGGCGATGGCTTTTCTATCCTTTGTGCGCAGACGCTGATCCTCTTCGGGATCTTTGGCAGCGTAAGGAGGAAATCGCTTTTCGGGTGACGTGCGGGTACCAGCGAGCAAAGATACCATCGTGTAGGACTGTGAGTCAAGAGATGGTGAACATGTTTGCAAAGCAGCCTTGCCATCCGTTGTCTGACACCACTTTGACGTCTTCAAGACGAGGTCATAGGAAATGAGTGGTACAGTTGAGTGCGTTTCGGATGACAAGATTGGTGTTAGTTCCTGAGCGATTTCTTTTGGTAAGATCTGCGAAAGGGCCGCCAGTGCATCTCGGAGGTGTGGTTCCAAGGAAATGTTCAACTTGTGTGCCATGGACGTGTAGAGTAGCCTAACTGATCCTCCCACGCTCAGTAATAATTCTGAACCCAACCACGACCAGTCGGACAACGTTCCGCTGCTACCTACTGTGGACAATGTTTCAATCTTCTACACAACACGGTACATATTGCATGGTTCAGACGGTTACCAGCGGATGCACGGCTTATTGAACTTTCTCGACTCCAGGAGGAAATTTATAGCCGCCTTGGCGCTTGACCTGCGATCGCGAGTATGAATGAGTCGACTGAAATCATTGTCAAACCCGCTTTCGATGACTTACTTCGTCAAATATCTCCATTTCCAGCAAGCTTTTGTCATGCCCCCAAAGTTCGCTCTGAGCCTTGCCATCCCTCACGCATCGCGCAACTTCATCTGCCTGGAAATGCCACCCAGACCCGACGTACTCAAACCTCCTTTTCTCTTCTTTCACAACGGTCCCTGGCTTGCCCTCCTGGAAGTATTGCACGGTGAACGACTTCGGGCAAAAGATGGGAGTTGCAATGACGATCGTTCCGCGCTCATAGCGGATGACAACACCAGGTTCGTAGGGAGCGGCACTGATGTTGCAACTCAGCACGGCCTGTGCTGCAAGCGTATTTGGAGCAGAAGGCGACTCGGGCGAGAAGGTCACCGTGAAAGAGGTACTACGATCGACTCCTGTCAACGGCGTTTTGAGCATCGTACCTGTGACGCTTGAAGGTTTCGCTCCCTTGTTGGAAGGGTGCTCATATAACGCAAGGATAGCCTACGAGCAATGATGAGATCAAGCATCACGGGTGCGAAATGATTGGCTTGCCCAAATCAACGGGTAAGGTCCACTGAATATCAATAAGTGAAGTGGATCACTTCTTTGGCCAATCGTCCCACTTACAGGTCCAGAAGAGCCCCACCTCCAAGCGCAGGGTCCAGAATCCGATGTGTAATCGGGAGTTCTGAGTTGCACTTATTAGTATTCAGCCCCGCGCGGCCCATCGCAGTCACTCGCCATTCAGAGCAAAATCTCCAGACAAATCAGCCGTTAATGCAACAGGCTTTCCCAGGACACCACTTTCTGCGATCTTCTTGACCTCCAGCGTAAGTGGCTGGAATCTCGTCCAGAGGGCCTCCATGAAGAAAACGCCATGTTCTTTCGCGGCTGCGAGGAGGGACCGCAGTTCTGCAGTGTTTAGTGTTACCGGCTTCTCGCAGAGCACATGCTTCTTTGCTTTGATGCCATCCAAAGCATTTTCATAGTGAAACGTGTGAGGAGTGCCTGATACAATAATATCGTCAGTCTTGTTACGTTTAGATACGATACAATCTTGCCACTGACCAATATAGATTGCATCGACGTTCTTCACAATTTCTTTGTAAACCAACAAAGTTCCATGCCGTGAGGTGAAAACGACTGCTCACGCTGTCCGCATACACCTCCGCATAGCTACCGTATGGCTTGATGGACGGATCTCCGTTTGCGTTCTCGACAATGAACCGGACTGCTGAAGCCACATTACGAGAGCCAACTGCAGTTATTTTGTGCACCACATCATGGACTCCACGACTGTAAGAGCATATTAATGGCCGGGAGGTTGAATTAGATTACTCTCTCCTACGATTTGGGGTCGACGAGGGCATCCTTCGGTATTACCTGGTCAGAAGGAAGTCCGCGCAAAGTCGCGGTAACCTACCTTGACGAAGTCACCCGCGATCCTGCCGGTGGAGATGATACCCCAGCGTAACACGAAAGGCTGAGTTGATGCCATGGCGAACTGAACAAAGGTTTGGAAGTGGGTGAAGAAAACGTCGGAGTCCCGAAGATTGTTCTCTTCAAATACTTGGTGTCATCTCACGACGGCATTACGATGATCCCCCATTCTTGAGCAGGTGAGCAGGTGCCGGCCCGGAGGATCCCGCTGCAAGTACCAGATAAGCATGACTGCCGCGGCTTCTCTGAGCTTGACTAGATGACCATGCACAAACACGATCAAGATGCTGAGCAGGCGCTCAAAGGCGTCTTGATCGGCCTCTTCGAACATTCCGATGTCCTTGTAGAACATTTGCTTCCGCAGTTACTCGCTGCCCAGCGCGATCAGATCCGCGTCTACAACGCTTCCGATATCGAAAGCATCCTCAGCAGGTCCATGGATACCATTCGTGGCTGGGATCCGGAACTTCAGGCTCGGTTCGTTGGAGGGCACCCTAGGATTGGGGAGACGAAGAATCTTTCTGTCCTTAGCTCTAAAGAGCAACGTGGAGGTACATCCCAGCCGACCCCTCCCGAAGTTCTTGTGCGCCTCACACACCTGAACGCATGTTACGAACATTTATACCCCGGATTACGGTACATCACGTTCGTCAACGGCCGAAGTCGGGCTGTGATTGCAGAAGAGATGGAGGATAAGCTCAAAATCGCACATTCCCTATCGACCGATCAACCACCCGTACAAAGCTTTGTGCCCATCGACAGGCGGGATCACGTGTGGCGCCAGGAACTCGATAGAGCGTTAGGGGATGTCGGGCGTATTGCCCAAAGCAGGCTGACGAAGCTCGTCGCCGGGTGACAAGGTGAGCATAAGTAGCCAAGGAACGAGTTAGCAAGGCATGCTTATTTCCGAGTCACGGGGTATCATGTTGTACAAGGATAGATCCACTGTGTACTAGGAAATCCACAGCTATTTACACCGAATAAATAAAAGGGAGGGGAAAGCCTTCAAAGGGAATGGTGAAAATGAATGGAGGTATACGAAAAGAACGGAGAACTTCAAACAGAATAGTACAACATACATCGAAAATCTGGCACGGGGTGATAAGAATACGAGCATAAAAATACTAGCAGGTAGAGCGGGTGGAATAGGTGGAGTGTCGTGTGGATTGTTGTGAGGCCTTGTCTCGCATCTCACTGCGCTATAATCGAATGAGGACACTACTGAAGAACCAAGGAAAATGGCTACCTGGTAGACCTCTTGTTTCCTCATCTCCCATTCTGGATTTCGATCGCAAAGTTCTTGATAAAATTGTTCCACCAGCCTCGCGTGCAGCTCCTTCTTCTCCTTGACCTTGCGCGTCTCCTCTAACAAATCAGCTCGAGCCTTCATTCGGGCTTCACTCCGTTCTTTTGCCTGTCGAGCCCACTCTTCGCGCTCTTTATTACGCCTTTCACGTTCCAAATCCCAAGATTGCTTGTTCTGCTTTGCACGTTGTATACGTTCATCGTAAGCCTATGATGATATTTGTCAATTACAACCCTCATGATAAGTAAATTGCAGGCAAACCTTTCGTCTCACGGGATCGCTGAGGACTTGAAAGGCTTCACAAACCTGATGTCGTTCAGTATGAGTTCAAGATTATACAGGGTAGACAGCGAACTCCACGATGTCCATACGTTTCTGAACTTGCCTTCGGCAGCTCTGCGCGACCGGTCACTTGCTGTTGGCTCCAGCTTATCTGGGTGTGTTTCGAGCGCTTTAGTCTTGTACGCCTTCCTCACTGTAGGGAGGCGATGTGAGAAAACCGATAAGGAAGAACAGTTCAAGAATGGGTGAAATCAATTAAAGAAACGAACCATCTTCTGTGGTGGCATTAGTGGGTATCCCAAGAACATCATACAGAGTCAACCCAACCGTCAGCATCAGCAAACGAAACCCTCGTTAGCTAGAGGGAGAGACCGTGTGCTAGAACGAGGAACACGACAAAGTCCGCAACAGCTGAGATGGGCGCGCTCCCATTCCTCGCTTCGGCTCAATGGCAGCCACAGCTGAGCCTGAACTTTAGGTGATGCCGCCCATATCGCCATATCGCCGCTCATGAGAACAATATTATGCACCACGTTGGTTGCATTGCACCGGGTTCCCATCAGTGTGCACGGATTCATGGCCGCAGAAGACTATTATGTCAAGAATACTATGTGATACAGAATGGCCAGATGCCGCATTTCCGGCCCGAAGTTGATTCGGAAGTTGCCGGGATGCCACCAGTTGCTTCATTATTGTTACTTGGGATCGGCTTGTGACGTTGGCATCTTCAACCAAGTGTTTCAGCTACCTACCTCCGATTAACCCCACTTCGCGACCTGAAGCCATTCTACAACACCTCAGCGGAGAAGTAATCCCAGCAACAGGAGCTATGAATCGCCAGCCATTACTTCGAAATTAACGGCCGCAGCTTGCTGGGATGCTTGACTTTTACGCTGAGCGGATAAGCACCTGTGAGTCACGATGGGGTCGCATCGTATGACATCGTTTACATATGTAGCAAGTCTATCAACTTGAACCTGCCGGTGATCCACTCCGAATCTATCAGCTTGGGGTGTATCTGGTCAGCAGCAGTGTGACGGTCATCAGGGGCTGCGGTTCCACGACTACACACCCTGAATCTTGTGTATCACTGATAGCCGTAATGTATATAAAGGACAGATGTCACATCGATATCGCACCGTGATCAGTCTAATTTTGAACAGATAATCGTGTCCGAGTTTTCACTCTCACTGAACTCTCAAGGCTTCACTCCACCTTTTTCACCCCACCTTGAAGTTCGAGTACTTCCGCGCGACACTCGTCGAACAATTCCGTGAGTGGTATGGCGACGCTGAAGGTCGCATTTGACCCGTTCTCGCGATAGATTAATCGATGTCTCCTGTCAACCTTCCTGATTTCGTCGAAGGAGAAGCTCCATTTGCAGCGCCGGGTGCAGGCAAGCCATGCCAGACCTGGTACAAGATATCCGGTGACCTCAAGTCTGGTGTCCGACCACTCGTCGTGCTCCATGGAGGTCCAGGAGCTACACACGAGTATCTAGAAATCGTCGCCCAATTAACTACTCTCTACGCCATTCCTGTCGTTCTCTATGACCAGCTCGGAAACGGTCGTTCCACCCATCTTCCTGAGAAAAATGGCGACACCGTTTTCTGGACCCCACAGTTGTTCGTCGATGAACTCCATAATCTATTGGATCACTTGGGTATCCACGGTGATTATGATCTGTTGGGCCAGTCGTGGGGAGGGATGCTCGCTGCTGTTTTCGCAACTCAGCGACCCAAGGGATTACACAAGCTCGTCATCGCTGACTCCCCTGCAAGTATGAAGTTGTGGATGGAGGCGGCAGCGTTGCTGAAGCTTCAGATGCCACAAGAAATCCAGGATGCGTTCCGAAAGCATGAGCAGGAGGATACCACCACCCACGAGGACTACCTCAAAGCTACTCAGGTCTATTACGAGCACTTCTTGTGCAGAGTGAAACCTATGCCCGCGTCCCTCACGGCTGCTTTCGAGTGGTTGGAAAGGGATCCGACAGTCTACATGACCATGTAAGTATTTTTGCCTCACCCAAGCATATCCCAACATCGATCACTTGACTAGGAACGGACCAAACGAGTTCCATATCGTCGGTTCGCTCAAGACATGGAGCATCATTGATGATATTCACAAGATAAACGTCCCTACGCTGCTTTTGAATGGGCGTTACGACGAAGCACACGATATGACCGTCGAACCATACTTCAAATACATTCCTAAGGTCAAGTGGGTCCAGTTTGCTAATTCGGCCCACGTGCCACAGCTAGAGGAGACAGAAAGGTTCATGGAAGTGGTTGGAAATTTCTTGCTCAAGGATTGAGGATAATCTCGACAAGATTACGCTTTCGGCTGGTGTGCACGCGAACAGGGTTTGCAGTATTGTTTAATACGAGTCAATAAATGTTAGCCACAAAATTACAGTTGAGGGGTGCATCTACTAGGCCAACTCCTTTGTCTCTTCGCCGTATTTGGCAGGGTCCGTACCGTGATGTTGGTGATTGACAAAGTTGAACCTGTGGAAATCATCAGATGATAGAGCTAGGGAATAGTGCATGCCATCTCACATTGGGAATGCCTCTGAAAACGATCTGATTCAACTAAGGTGATGTACGACAACTGGGAGACACTCACGAAGTTTGAGCTGGGACCATGCGGAGTTGCGGTATGCAACGCCTTGTATCCAATGTGGTTGAGAAGACTCGGGATGTAAGGGCTTGCCCTCGGCCACGCGCTGCCTCAGCTCGGCTAAATCCATGTTCTCCTCGCGTTTGTTCTCCGTCCAGCCCCAGAAACGCACTTGTGGTATGATGAAGTCGAATTCCGGTGAATTCCGAGAGGATACTTACAGCTAGAATTCTGGTATGCAAGAAGGAAGCCACCTACGAAGCCCATAAGTCCGCCGAGGCGGAGGGTGGTGCGAAGTCGGATGTTAGGTGGTAGCGGGTCGGCCATGTCTGCGAGGGCATTGTTCCATTATGGTGAGTATCAGACAAGAAGAATTTAGTGCATACTCCACAAGTACAAGGCGGTTGGAAACGCGCTGGTTCCTACAGCCCATGTTGCATAGTCAGAAGGACGGAAGTAACGAACGACACGAGAGAAATGCGGGTCTGCGTCGATGAGCGGATAGGGCGTCTTCACGACCTTGTCAGGCATTGTTGTTTGGTATTAGAACAAGGAAATTCAACGAAATCAATCAAGTTCTTTCCAGTCCGGCCCTAAACCCCGCTGTTCCCTGCTGTGATCGTTGTTCTCGTATCTTCCCCTTTCACTTCACCCTCGAGGCTCGTCGTCGGGCACGTCCCCGCCATCATTGTTACCCGCCCTGTCGAGCGGAACCCTATTTATTGTTCAAAATGAGCGCCGTCAGACGAAATGACCGTCGTGCCACGAGAAGCAACATCTCTTCGCCATACGCAAGGCCTTCGAAAGCAAGCAAGGTTCAGCCATCGAAAAAATCAGTGCGTGTATCCTTTCGTCTCGACCCCCTTTGTTCTGAGTCATTTGTTATTCCAGCTTTGGAGTCTCACCGGGCTAATTAGCTTTCTAAATCCCTTTGGAGGCGACACCGAACTGGAAGATTCTGACATGTCGAGTTCGCTGGACGGCGAGATTGAGCGAGGCCCCCCTCCACGTCGCTTCTCACCGCCGCAGCCTCTGCCTCCGCCTCCACCGCCTCCACAACAGCAGGCATGTACACGAACTACGTTCATCCGAGTTCAAGATCGCTCAATCCTCATTTAGTTGACATCTAATTCATCACGGCCAATTAACGGTCCGAACACTAGTTCATCTGCGAACCAACCATTTTCTTTGAACACACCTTCGCCTGTTCCTTCCGGTTCTTCCCTGGCCAAAAATCTTGAACCAGTCACGAGGTTCTTGGTCGAGAAAGCTGGGCAACCCCTCAATGATTTTGAGGCAGCTGGTATTGTGGATTACATTCAGAAAAACGTGCAAGGTACGCTAGGGGGCTTGCTGCGTATGCATGTATTTACATGAGCGTCTGGCATTATTGTTGTAGGGTCACCGTTTGTTCCCGACAAGCCTGAACCGTTTCGGTTTTCTGTGTCTCCTTCGCGCGGCGCATCGCCGAACCAAACTCAGGGAACTGGCAATACCCAAACACCTCGCAAAACCCTCTCTAGGAATCCCAATGGTGTGTACCGATGGCAGGGCGCTGGCAGCTCGCGTCCCCGCAACCGCTACCAGTCTCCCGGTTTTGCGCCTCGGCCTCAGCAACATCGAATTAAATTGTCACCCCCTAAGACACCACTCGCGACTGACACGAAGCGACGGCGTGTGGGTGATGAGGCTGAGACCTCCACAACTCAAAAGCCGAATGTGCCCTCTACCTCGACCATCAATTTCCCAAGCTCGATGCAGGAATATCCTATTCCACCTTCGCGCCACGCTACCGTATCTTCTGCGACATTGCCAAACGGTAAAGCCACTTCTTCTGTTCCTCCTCCGCCAGTCACGCCGAAGGCGAATGGTCTACAACCTCGCATCCGTACAGGCGGGCTCACGACGAAGCCCACCGCACCCGCCATCCCATCTCCATTGCGGCAGACATGGAAGGAAAGCGATTCACCTCCACAGGCGTCTCCAACCTCCCGACCCACTCGCGCTGCCGATTTTATGACCGAACTTATCAAGGAGGTTACACCCACTAAGAAGCCGGATGTTTCTAATCCGTACCAGACTGCTTGTCCTGTCAGACCCCCTGCACCAGTGAGGAGACCCGTGAACAAACGACCTAAACCAATCGCCAAGCCCGCCGAGAAGCCAAAAGAACCAGAACCAGAAATGTCCGCGCAGGCTATTATTGAAGCCACTGTTCCCAAAGTAAGTTGGCCCTTCATAGAACGCGGCAACCCGGGGTAACACATGTTTGCTTTGTACTCACAGGGTACCAAACGCTCGAGACCGCCACGGGAAATGGAGAAGCCAGCTCGTGGTGAAGAAGCCTCGGATACCGAGCCCTTCGTCAATGGCTCCACGCATATAACTCGTTCTGCAGTTAATGTTGTGGAGACAGTCACTGTCCTCCTGGATGATGATGAGAGCCCTTCTAAGCGACGTAAAACTCCCCCTACAATTGAAGAGGTCAATGCTCCCAAACCAATCATACGTCCTGCGGAAATTATCGAGCCTGCTGACGACACCGCCCCCATCAATGGCAAGCCAGCTCCATCAGTGCCGGCGACGGCGGTGTCTCCGCCCTCTACTACCAAACCTCTGTTCGGTAGTTCAAAGACTTCTGCGCCGAAAGAGCCTTCCAAGCTTCGGTACAGTTTCCAGGTCGACAAAGTAGAGGTCAAGAGCGCGGACGTTGTACAGCCTGCACCACTTCCTTCATTCTTTGCGCCCCCGGCTGTGCCATCTTCCAGTGACCTGAAAGCAATTGTACCAGCATCTAAGGCCAAGTTGTCGCCGAAGGAGGAAGCACTTGAAATGAGTGTCGACCAGCTTCCAAAATACACCTTTTCTGTTGGAGCGATATCTTCCTCCGCCGGTCCTAGCTTCTCCCCTGCATGTCGTGCTGCGCTTGCCCTATCTGTGACTTCCCTCCCCATTTACGAGTTCACTACAGTCATTGCGCCAGCACGGACTCTGAATGGATTCAACTGGACTGCAGCTGGGGTAAAGGCACCCACCACTTCGGCGCAGGCGTGGATGTGTTCATTGTGCGGGCTTCAGAACCCTGCAAATGCGAAGGACAAGTGCACAATCTGTGATGCCCCTCGGCAAGCGCCGACAGGTCCCTCTTCTTCCTCTCCCGCACCCACCCCTGCACCCAGTTCTTCTACCCCCACTGTAATTGCACCAACGACCGCCCCAACTAAGTGTTTTGACTGGTCTGCAGCTGGCGTAGCACCACCACCCAAGCCTGAAGGTGGTGCATGGACGTGTTCTGTCTGCTCACTCTCCAATCCTGCCAGTGTCACAGACAAATGTACTATTTGTGATGCGCCTCGTTAAAGTACTTGTTACATACTGTCCTTGGGTATCCATGATTCTTTATTCATCATTTTTTTTTGGTTAGTCTCGACCCAAAGTTTGTCTTGTCATCGTCATACCAGTGAAATGTGTAACGTGGGGGAATGTCGACTTGACTTTCAGTGTCAGTAACATAGTTGATCTCGCGACACAACGGATGATACTTGGTGCAATGCAGCGTTTTGTACAAAGAATAATCAGAGCAATCGGCTGGCGGCAGCGGTCTATCGACTTTGTGGACTGCAGCACCTTTTCTCCTTCGCCATTACTTTGTGTCGCGAAACACATTTCTGACCAGCACGATGTCCTGTGGATCATTATAATAGCTTTTGACTCCTGAATGAGATTGTCAAAAACACGATCAATGACGCCACGTTCGAGAAGTCATGGCGAAATTGGCGAGCAAGCGACAGGCAGGTGATGATGATATGATCGGAAGCAGCGTTACTCCATGATCATTAATGATCATGCATCATGCATCATGTATAAAGGTACGTGACGACTCGGCGTGTCCGAGGAGATAATAAAGAACACCGAGCAGACGAGATTCACAACGCCTGACCGAAATCCAACTTGCGTGCCATCGGTCGTAGACCATCTATCGGCGATGCAAGCTTGCGTTTCAGTTTGTTTAGACCTGCGTTTGACCCCGACTGCTCGACGTTTCCCTCCACTTCTTCGAGGGGGCGAGACAGGGCGGATGCAGGTTTGGGCAGTTTCGACGGATGTGTCGGGTAGGGAAGAGACGAAAAGTAGGAGTGATAAAGGGCCTATAGCAAGTTCAGATGGATCCCGACCCGCAATGAAAGATACGAACTTCTCGTGCACTGATTCGTTTTCGCGGTTCGTATATTAGGCATCTGCTGAGCAGGTTCAGGGCATCCCCAGAAGCCGCAGTGAAGAGATCGCGGAGGGGCGTGCGGGCAAATTGTCCTACGGGAATGTAATCTGGGAGTTTGCTG
Source organism: Leccinellum luteum (assembly GCA_038091855.1). Classification (NCBI taxonomy): domain Eukaryota; kingdom Fungi; phylum Basidiomycota; class Agaricomycetes; order Boletales; family Boletaceae; genus Leccinellum; species Leccinellum luteum. The sequence goes on along the minus strand of JBBPPG010000211.1, from coordinate 22,428 downwards.
TGGCCCTGTGAATGGCATCGAGTGTTGTGACAATCAGTTCGTGCCCCAAAACAGGAGGCAAAAAGGAGATACTGACAGGCCAGTCTTCCTCCGCCGGTGTTCCAAGTGCTCGGAATATGGTCTTCAACTGATCCATATCCGACTCGCCGGGGAGATATGGTATGCGTAACATCAGCTCGGCAAAGATGCACCCCACGGACCAGATATCGACTGCGGTGCCGTAGTATCTGCAACCAAACAAGAGCTCAGGGGGTCGGTACCAGCTGTCAAGAAATTGAAGACGTGGGACTGCTCATAAAAAGCGAGACGTGGACGAACCGCGTGATGACCTGACACGTCATTTTGTATCCAGGATCCGTGAAATCTCTCGCGAGACCAAAGTCGGCAAGTTTGAGTTGTCCGTCGGAGGCAATGAGCAAGTTATTTGGCTTCAAATCCTACGGTCGTCGCGGGACCGTGTCAGCGTCACGACGTTGACACCGAAACGCCAGATGGGCCCTACGCAGAATCGTCAAAGAACAGACAGACGCACCCGGTGGAGAATGAAATTCCTGTGGCAGAACTCCAGTCCACGAAAGGTCATCGCCATCCATGCCTTGATGTCTGCGGGCAGAAAGACGAGCGTGCGATCTTTGATGATGATTTCGAGGTCGGTGTCCAAGAACTCGAGGACGAGATTGAGGTTCGTCTTGGAGGAGAACACATCCATGAGCTGGTGAGGGGTGTGAACAAAGGGATCGTGCAAAAGAGAGAACGGGGCAATACCTCGATGATGTTTTGGTGGTGAAGTTCACGAAGATACTTGACTTCGCGAACGGCAGACATGTCGAGGCCATCTTTGAACTGCCCGACCTTTATCTTTTTTATAGCGACTTTCTTCTTTGTCGATGCTTCGTGACCTATGTAGTGGAAATGAGAGGGTGTTGTAGGCGTGCGAGCGAGCGGCAGACCTCTGTACACGACGGCGTATGTGCCTTCACCGATTTTCTGGTCTTTGGCCCTGCAGAGTAGACGGTGAAGAAGATGACTTGAAAACAAAAAAAAAAACAAAAAAGGAGTACCATCGTTTTTGACGTTCTGCGTTGGCCCTTTCGACGACATCCATCGAAGTCAAAGGAGGGGGTTTCCATATGAAGTCTTTACAAAGTGTTCAAACACCAGCGCTCCGAGTCGCTCTATCATCACCCTCCAGAGACACAGAATGGCAACATGTTGTCCAGAACGTTCATGACAGCGCCGAGCATCGCGCCTTCGACATCCTCCATCGTCTCACTTACGGCCCCGTTCACACGCGCCTCTCTAGCAAGAATCAGAAATGCACTCGCTGAGCAGAGCGACACCTCCGGGCCCGACCAGACAGAACAACACGCAGCCGTCCTCGTCCCCCTCTGCAACGTGAACAACACGCCCGGCGTCCTGCTCGAGGTAAGAGGTAAGTTGAGGACGCATGCCGGCGAAGTGAGGTGGGTGTCAAGTTACGCTGCCTAGTGTTCGATATAGTCCTTACTATGTCGTCAGCTTCCCAGGCGGAAGAGTAGACAAGGTAAGTAGGCAATCCAACCCCATGACGGAACCAACGCTCATCCATGGCAGACAGATCCGTCTTTCCTCGCCACGGCCTTGAGGGAGACGCAAGAAGAAGTAGGCATCACCCCCACGCAAATCAAGGTCATTGGATCGCTTAGTCCTGCAGAGCTGAGCCTCCTGGGCCTCCGAGTGTGGCCCTACGTCGTAAGTCCTCTCTATCACCTCGTCCAATGCCGTCGACGAAGCGCCGGCCTCATCCCAGGGTTTCGTCCACCCTCGCAGAAGCTGCGCGTCGTCCCATAATACGCCCGACGCCCGCGCTGGTCAACCCGAGCATGGCTTAGGAGCCAAAGATACCTATCCCATACCAAGCCAGTCGGACGCGTCGGACGAAGATGCCCTCGATACCCCGCTTCCATCCATATCCCTCGCATCGTTGACGATATCCCAGCCCGAGGTCGCGACCGTATTCCATCTCCCGCTCACGACCGTAGTCTCGTGGGCTCGTTTCCGACTTCATCATTTCCATGGCGTCCGGCCGTACTGGGCGATTGACGTCTCGGATCTTGTTCCACCATGGGAAGCGTGCGACTCACGTGGACGACCAGAAACGAACGGTGGGAGACTCGAGGTCTGGGGGCTGACAGGGTGGTACCTCTCTCAGCTGATGAAGGTCCTGAAAGTCTATCAATAACTAGACGCGGACGTCGTGTTCGACGTGCTCAAAGGAACCGGGTTCCTGACATCATTCCTACACGAAACGTCTCATTGTTGAATACACGGACTGTCATTGCATCAATCATCAGATCTTGAACGTACTATCCGCAGTAGACATCAGGGGATTGATATAATACAAGAAGGTATTGTTGATGGACAAGAAGCTGGCATGTAAACGACAGATGGACCCTTCCACCACCATGATCATTTGAACCCAAAGGAAATATCATGTCGTGAAATATGCGTAAGCAGGATTGTTGTAGTACCGAGGCAAAGGAACGAACGTGGCATGTGTCCGTGCGGAATATGTGAGCATTAACAACGAACGAAAGATAGCGATATGACCAGACGCAGTAGCTTGTTATAGTAAGAATATTAAAGATCTGGGCTAGAGAAATCGAGAAAACAGAAGACATGAGAGAATAGATACATAGACCTGGTTGCAATCCGAGATGATTCGTCATATGGTTCCGCGACTCTGCGCTGGGCCAGGGAATGCAGACGACATTGGTGAGACTTGGTTTTGAATCGGAACGTCAGCATCGAGGGATGGTCCGTTACTCATTGGCGGTGCAGAGCTCGTGCTTGGCGTCGGTGGTGCACCACCCGGAGTTGGCACCTTCCCAATGAACCAAGAAGGCACCCAGCCACGATCACCACCCTCCTCCTTGACAGCCTGAAAAGAAGAATGGTCAGCTTCAGATACGGTCAAAGTAGCAAAAGAAACCCACGTATGACCAATGGTTATATCGCTTGAACACCCTCAATGGGTCGTCCTTTGCTAGATCCAATTCTTCTTCTCCCTTCTTCTTGTAGTCCATCAGCGCAATACCAGGGAAGCTCGTCGATATGATGCTCAATGGCAAGATCGGCATCTTGTTCTCCAAGACGTCAGAAGATCCAGAAGCCTTGGCTGCCGCTGTTGCTTCGGCAATCGCTGAGGCCACGGGAACATTAGTTTCCAACAAACAGCCTGCTGGCACCCATCCTTGTTTCGAGGTGTCAGTGTCGACAACACCGGAGCCTGTTGGGTCTCGCTGCACAACCCACCAGCCACGGGCGCGAGAAAGAATGACAAAGGTATCCCCGCTATGCGCCAGCATTGAGACAGCTACCAGATCGAGAAGGAAAGGGAGCCACGTACACGACGACATCAAATTCGTCCTCTTGTTCTGCCATATACGGGTAAATGGCCACTGCGTATGAAACACCCATGGATGGTGGTGGCATTTCTCTTCTTGCACTGTCTGGTTCGGTTGAACCATACGAGGTCGTTGTCCTAGATTTGGCGCTGTCGGAAGAACTCTGTCCCGAATGGACCAACGTAGAAGAGTTGCTCTCGCGGACGTCCTCGCCGGGTTTGTTTTCGATGATCGGTGACATGACCTCGGGCCAGCCAGCGTGAGGTACAGTGCCTGTGAGGAGTGGTGCTGGCCCCGATAGGTCGCTCACTTCGAGCTTCGGAGGCCGTGCAATAGCTCTGCCCTGACCAGCAGCGATAGGCTTATTGGGATGGGAAGGTGTGACGCTAGGCGTGCTATGGTTGCTGTTTGCAAGCTCGGACGAAATGGAGGCTTTGCGTAGAGCGTGTTTTTGTTGCGCAACCGCTATCGGAGAACGTATATCTTTGATGTGTTTGAGCATGAAGACTGGATTCTTCTTGGCATCCTTTAGTTTCTGAAAGAGGAGTAAAGGTTTCTCATCATAACTGAGGCATCGTTCGATGCGATTTCCTGTGGAATGAAACATGTGATGAGAGATGGAGCACCGCTCAAGAAGATACGGTCAGTACCAGCTGAACCATAACATATGAACATGGCATAGTTTTGCCAGTTGTCGTTATTGATCTTGTATTTCTTCAATGCAGCTGGCAAGACCTTCCATGTTGGGTCCTCCAAACTGACTTTGAAGCTCTTGAGGTTGTCTGAACTCTCTTGCCGATTGGTCCTCGCAGAGGACGGTGGTTGTGAACCGGGGGATTCGACAGTGGTGGATGGATGGATCCTCTGTGATGTCGAGGAGCTAGAGGGGAGTGCATTAGACTGGGTGGACCGAACCTGAGACGCGTCATGTTCCGCTTGATGAGGGGAAGGATTTGGAGACTCGATCTCTGGCTTGGTGGGAGACTTTGTTGGATTGACATACTGAGCCCACTTGAAGGAAGGTTGTCGCTTCAACGGTTGTTCGTCCTGTTGGGGAGAGGGATGAACAACGGGACCAGTCTCATTAGAACGGTCGTACCGATTGTAGCGAATTACGAACATGGTTGAATTCCTCGAGAAATATTTCGACCGTTTCCTTGAGACGCTTGTTGTCTTCTTCCAGATGGGAGACACGTTGCGCTGTGCACAATGAGGACGAGAAAAAGAACGAGGACGCGCTGGGTGCGCACCCTGCTCCTTGAGGAGGTCATTGAGCTTCTCGATGGACACTGCACGTCCCTGTGCTTCTGCTGAAAATGAATGGTTCAGCACGGGGCATGTAGTCTTGGAGGCGGGACGTACAAGGGGGTACATAGTGGTCGGGGTCGATGGGTATGTGGTACGCGAGCTTTGCCTGGTAGATTGCCTTGAGGATTGCGAGCCTCTGACCTATTTTTGTTATACCGACTGCCTTGAGTGTCTCTAGGTCGAGCATGCACAGGACGTCTCCTGAGATGTTGTGCTCTGAACAAGATGAGCTTAAGTGGATGCTGTGATGGTTGTCGTGTGTGGTGTACCTTTGATCTGGTTTTCGTACTGTGGGTAGCCTAGTGCAGACAACCATTGGTGAACGCGACGCTCGTCCCAGTCGAGAATGTTGTCGCCGTCGTTGGCGATGTCCGACATGATGATGATGAGAGAGAGAACAAGTCCGATCACGTGCTGGTACTATAACTTGACCATGGACAACGACATTCTCAATCCGTGGGCAACCGACACCGACGACGTTCCATGGCCCACACCCGCCGTCGTCGCGGACAGCGATGAGCCCACCGACACTCCCGACCAGTGGGAATCTGCCCGACACGACAAGGAGGGGCTCAATCGCGCCGTGGTACGACATTTGATCAGACCTGCACTAAAGGCTCATTCCTGAGACCAGTTCAGCCCCCACAAGTACTAGAATCGTTGCTTCGCCATTGCCAACACGTCGCGCAAGAGCTGTGGCCGCCACCCGACACCGCGGTCGACGACAGTTGGAGATCTGCCTTTGACGGTCTGCCAGACCTGTATGTATCCCCGCGTGTACACGGTTGTCACCCTGACGTCTCTCGCTCAGCGCTGCCCTGTTGGCCCAGCTGCTCCCTGCTGATTCAACACCGCCACCTGCCGTCCCCTTTTCAGCGACCGCTACCGCAAAGGCTGTGAATGATGCCCTCAAGTCCACGCGTCATTTCCCCGCCTCGGCTAGCAGTCCCCTGTCTCGCTTGCTGGCCTCCAAGGGATCTTTGGACTGGGAGAATAGCGTCAAGGCTAGGCAGGATGTCGTCGTTTCCGATTCGTCGCATGCTGGGTGGAGAGTACTTGAAAAGGACGATCGACTCGGTACGACCGAGGATTCGAAACCAAGGCGGGCCACCGGCGGCTTGCTGTCATTTTGGAACCGTCGGGTGTCTACGACCCCGGTCGAGACACAACGCGAACGGTCTACTTCCCCCGCAAGATCAAGTCTAGAAACTGCAAAGTCTTCTCCTCACCAACCCGCTTCCCGTGCCGCTTCGCCATCCAAGGCACCTTCCGTACCGCCACCGCCACTTACTCCCTCTCAGACCACACCGGCAGCGACGACAGCAGCTCCTTCAGCTGTTTCACGCTTCCTGAATCGGTTCGCGCGCACCAAAAGTTCTCAGCATACTGCCCTGGCACTTTCTTCCGATGACCTCGAATTTCTGTCTGACATCGTGCCAAGTGCGACTGATCCGCCTGAGGAAGACAGCGATCGTGCATTGAACTCCCTGACGAACAATCATCCATCACCTCTCCCTCCGATTTTACCTCCGCCTCCTAATAAGCTGTCAAGTCCATCTTCGGTACTTGGGTCTGGTAACTTGGACGCTGTGAGTGTGGATCCAAGCACGCCAACACCGTTCCAGGTGCAAGGCACAAATCATGCACCCAACGTTCCTGTGCTGGCTCCCCCACCCACGACCTCCTTTTCACTTACCCGAAACCCGAAAGATGTGCCAACCACCGCGTTTGGATCGTCGAAGTCTCGGTCGATAGGCCAAGAATCCCAACCAAGCTATTCGCCTAATTCCCTCGCTCGTTCTTCCACGCTTCCACCACCATCTCTCTCTATTCCGCCACTCCTGCCACCACCGCCGGCTTCTCCACGAACGCCGCGACCAAGTACCTTTTCCTCCGCCGCAACACCTGCATATTCACCCGCGATGCGAAGCACCGATGACGACTCACACGACTCCGACGACGAGTTCTCTGCGTTTACATCGTTTCCGCCCGTAACGCCTGCCCCATTTCCGCGTGTGGGATCATACCAGGGGTCCCAATCACCCCCGTCACCCCCTCCTCGTCGCACATATGAACGCACACACTACCCAAGTTCATCTTCTGCATCTTCAATATTCAGTCCAGCTTCGGTAGATCAGTTATGCTCTACCAAATCTTCTATTTCTACGTCTTTCGAAAGTTTCGATGACTTTGTTTCTCCGCCTTTGGTCGTACGAGGCGAGAAGCACACTCCGTCGCCGCCTCCATTGCCCGCGAAGGTAGAGTCTCGACCCCGGCAACCACCACGCATTGACGCTTTCCCCTCGCGCGACTACCACACCCATACCCCGAGTCAGTCGATCACCTCGCCGACCGTTCATACCAGCCTCATCAGTTCCGGATCCTCGGCACCATCCTTTACCAACAAAGAACATCAACGTACTCAGAGCCTCGTCGACCAAGCTGCAGCGCGCGCAGGGATGCTGTGGCCAGACTCGCCTGAATCGAACGCAGCGAGAGCGAGAGCGATTCTACCACCTCCATCGTCTTTTACGTCACCCAAGATGCCGATCAGAGAGGTGGATTTCGATCTTCTGGGTGGCGGGGATACGTTCAGTAGTGGTTTGGAGATACCAGTGGGTGTGGCAGGAGGTGTCGGAATCGCGGGTGGTTCAGGGGAGGGGTTGGTTGGTTCTAGAAGCCAACTTGTGCCTTTGCCGCCACAATCGCCTTCTACACCGACGCCTGGACAGGCGTTTTCTTCCCTTGTCCCTTCTACGGCTATGCAACCCGGACCGTTGCAGTCCGTGAAACCGAGACAGACGGGTGGATTGTCAGCACAGGATTTGTCGTTCTTCGAAGGGCTGTAAATCTTTTTTCGAAGGAGGGCGCCACTGCTTAGTAGGCACGAGCAGCTAGGTTACTTGGTTATAATAATGTCTTTAATCTCATCCAGGCCTTACGTGAATACATATGCGGAACAGTGCTAGCAGGCTACAAGTCATGGGAATCATAAAGTACATACGACTCGAGATATCCTGTGGTATCACAGGAAGCTCGAGCGCGTAATGCGAAATGAAGACGCAAACAAAAAGAAACGAAAGCGGCGAGGAGGAAAGCATGATTCACCGAGTTCCGCTTCAAACGCTCAGATTTCCCTCGTCAGGAACCCCAGTATTTCCAGGTTGAGCTGTTCTGCGGGTCATGTTTATGCCCGCCGTCGCGGTGGCCGTGCCTATATTCCCCATCCCTGTCCCCCTCACGCGGCGGGTAGTCGTATTTCTGCCTGTCTCTGTGTCTATCGCCTGAATCGTCGTAATGCACGTGCCTCGAAGAGCGAGAACGAGCTGGCTGGTGAGCGACCGCTGAAGAGTAGGGAGGCGGAGCGCCGCCGGGAGCGGGGTAGTTGTACATGTAGTTGTTCCCCTGAGTAGGATAAGAGACAGGTTGTGATTGTGGAGGAGGAGGAGGTGGTGGTGGTGGGGCGATCGCCGGCAGGGCTCTTTGAGGGCGAGTGTTGTTGGACTGCTCGACGCCGTTGACCGTGCGACGCTCGGTTCCGTCGGGGTACCGATAGAGAACGTGTTCGTTGCCCTACATGTCGGCCACGGTCAGCATCCGCGGAGGAAGGGACGAGCGAGGGAAACTCACATCCGAGTCCTTGCGCACGCTCTTGGTGTGTGTCACGCCGTTGACTACAGAGGTCGTCCAGCTCTGAGAAACCCATCTTCCGCCGTTTCCGCCGTTGTTGCTACTCCCAAACGCCTGCATCCTACTACCTCCCACGCCTCCGTGAGCGAAATCGTCAAAAGGAGAAGGAGGGATCATGGAGGAAAAACCGCGGCTGAAAAAACCATTGCCCGAAGCCTGACCGCCCGATCCAAAACCGCGGCGTCCGAAAGGATCGATGAAGGGATCGCTCTCGAACGCTCTGTGGAGGTCTCCGAATATCGAGTTGAACAAGACGAATGGATCCGTGAAACCTCCTGGGCGGGGACCCGGGCCGAATCCAAAACCACCGAAGATTGGGTCCGTGCGAGAAGCGCGGAAGAAGGGGTGCTGGGAGAAGGGATCGCGGAAGAGCGACGAGTCCGAGAAGGGGTCGTGAGCTCGATGGCTTGGCTGAGACGTCGTCGGGGGAGGCCAGACGCCGTACTGATCGTATTCTGACCTGGTGTGGGGGTCGGATAGGACTTCGTATGCGTTGTTTACCTGGCGGAGAAGGGGTGTAGATAGCAAGATGGGCGAGTACGGATCGATACGTACCCTGCGGAATAGTTCCTCAGAGGCGCCCTTGTCTGCTGCAGATACCCCCTGTGGTAGACGATCTGGATGAGTCTCGAGGGCCTTTCTTCTGTAAGCCCTTCGAACTGGACGACGTTCTATGAGCGAATATAAACGATAATAAGACAACTTACCGTCCTCTTGAGTCGCATTTCGACTAACGCCCAGTATTTCGTAGAGATTCGTGGACATGGTTCAGGAAGGAAAGTCGCGTTGTTGTGGCTGTTCTTTTTCTTTTCTTTTCAGTGTCATGGGTCTACTACTACAAGAAGTCATACTCTGTGCTACTGCACCGACAGCAGGATCGGGTGCATTCGTGCTACATGATTTACAGACGGGCAACGTCCTCTGCTCCTTCAAGCAGACTAGCTCTGCACCGCATTGCAGCGCTTTCATAGAGACCAAGGATGGTCAGGGTGGCGTCATGCTCGCGACGCAATCAGACAAGGCCCTCTTGCACGTCTACAACTTTCAAAAGGCGTGTCATCTCGAGCTAGTAGCGGGAGCCAACATCTGACTCGCGACCAACAGGACCAGATCGCCATCAAGATCGTTTTGCCCGAAAAGCTGACTTGTCTCGCACTAGATCAAAAAGCGAGATACTGCGCAGGTGGTACCGCGCAGGGACGGGTGTATCTCTGGGAGGCACGTCTCATTTTCATCTTTCCCACCTTGCCGCTCGTGACGGTCTGGATAAGTAGGTCGCATCGGGCATACTTTACAATTCTTGGGATGCCCACTACCGCCAAGTGAACGTGCTCAAATTCACCTTTGATGGGACGACATTGATATCCGCCAGCGAGGATTCTGGTGTCATCGTTTGGTCAGTGTCCAAGTCCGTGTTTGTCTTTTTTTGCCCAACATGGACCTGAAAGACGTTCTCACTCCAGATTGGTGGACGATGATCTCCAAAACGACCACCCTCTTCCGCTGTTCACGCTATCGGACCATACCCTTCCGGTAACAGACGTTGTCTGCGGTCTAGGCCCATTTCCGACGTGCCGCATATTAACCGCGTCCCTCGATCATACTGTAAAGGTAATCAAGTCGTCAACCTCGTCGGTCTAGACTGATAGTGCGTTTAGTTGTGGGATCTCGCCACCCAGTCCTTGATAACGACCTATCATTTCCCAAAGCCAATACGTTGCATCGTCTGGGACATCAGTGAACGCCTCTTCTTTGCTTCTTCTCCCGATGGATTGGTATATCAAATAAACCTATTTCGCGAACGCCAAGTCAAAAGCAACACAGGTCCCTTTGTCGAAGCTGTCGGGGGAGCTGGCGCATCTGATGTCGTCCGTTTCGATACGGAGGGATCGGACCGAAAACGGCTTATCGACACTGATCAGCCCGTGACCGCTCTTTGTATCTCCCTGAGCGGGTCTCTGCTTCTGATTGGCACAGCCTCGGGTCTCATCCGTGTCTACGATATCGCGTCGCACCAACTTTTGCGAACGATCTCGACGCACAAAGAGTCGTCAATATCGTTCGTTGCGACAATGCTCAAGCCGCCAGACCTCATGGGCCACATCAGCTTCTCCCTGAACGTGACTAGCGTGGCAGATGTACGCGATGTGATGCCTGTGCGGCCAGTTGCGGCATTCCATCGGATGAAAGATGCGAATGTAAGAGAACTGCATGAAGTGTCGATGATGTTACCGATCACGGAACAGGTAAGTTTACTCGTTTGTGGTCTGGAACAGGGGCCGACGCAACTCGGACAGACATTGCGAATTGGTCAGTGCGAATATGATTACCCCGAATCCGAATTCCAGCGGGACCTGTTTTCTTTCGTTCGGCCGACCGAGGCGGAGCCTTCCGGAGCACCGTCGACGAGTAAAGTTGCAGAACTAGAGGCGGAAGTAGAGCAGTTGAAAGAACAGTTGGGGAAGGCGAAAGGGGTGAATGACGCGATATGGCAGGTTGTTGTGCAAAGAGTTCTCAAGGGCAACCCATCAGGAGACGTCCAGATGGAGGAGGAGTAGTAGACTTGTAAAATTAAAAATTAATTAAATGGTTATTAGTGTTTTCCAGGGCTGTGAAGGCGTGAGAACTTCCGAATCCCTATCATAATCAACGACGTGACGTCCCGGACAGAACATTTTCCGTTCAAGATGGGATTCAAACAAGGCGCTGTGCTTGCATCCTGCTCGTTTTTTCTTGGTGTGTGTCATGCGGGTCGTGAATTCACTGACCTGACTTGTTTTCCAAGGGGTGCTGTTCATATGCTTTTTCGTGGACTACCGTATTTTGTATCAGGACTTGACAGACGATGCCATCAAGGATGGCTTCCAGTTTTACGCCACGTTTTTTAACGCACCCCCCGCCATCAAGGTCAGTCACCAGGAAATACTAGGTGTCGCTGCTGACCGAACTGCCTAGGCACTCTTACACGGTTTTATAGGAGTCGGGTTAACCGGCCTCGTCGCAAAGGTCATCCGGTGGGATGAGAGTGCCCTTTTCTTTGACGGCTCCAGTCTAGGTGAATTCCATCCGAAGAACTTGGGAGCGTAAGTCGTACTCACGACGGTCCGGTCCCAGCCGTCTACATCTTCGGAATATCGGTCTACCTAGCTGTGACAATCCCGTGCTTGCGCACGATGGTAACTCCATCCGAGGTGGATATCATGCAAGATCGCATTGACGCCATGAAAATCTTGTCGGCTGGGAACACGATCATGATGATCACCCTCGGAGCGATACTCGCGTTACAGGTAAGTGCCGAAAACACACTCACACATACACACACGTCCGTCCGTCTCGTCGGCATGGTGCGACTCCTCCGCTCGCTTTCCCAGGGGCGGGAAAGGTACCCTTGTGGCGCTTCGTAGCCGACGCGGTTTTCCGAGTGCATCCGTGCATCTACGTTGATCTTCTTTGCTTCGTTTCCTGCGTCCACGCGTAGCTTTACGGGACGGTCCGCTGAAAATTATTTTTGGGAATAGGGCGGCCAAGAATACGCACGCAGGCTCGAACAGAAGGAGCTGGCTAAACTGAACAAGGGTAAAAAAGAGGAGGTTGCGGGGTCAACGGCCGAGAAGGACAAGAAGGAGTAGGTTTTATTGTATGTCGTTGAGAACGCGTGGCTGCTTCATTTATTTAACGATGGGCGGGTTGACATTGAAATATTAATGGACGAGTCCGAGGATCGATGTGAGAAAGCGCTGGATGTTAGCTAACTCCTTTTTTGGACTTAGTTGCTTGAACACAACGCCTCGGACAACAAGTTGGCGGATGGCCGGTAGCAACAACCATTTCTACGCCGAGTCAATGTCAATGCCAAGCAGAACAGCGGTACTGCTGGCTTGGTGTACGGAGAATCACATTCAGATCGACTCGAGGCTACGGATCGTCGACGGTTTGCCCTCCGAGGCCCAAGAGATGACTCTTTCTGACAGCGAACCTGGACTTGCCGTATGCTCACGCGAAGAGCTCATCGAATGCGGTTCTACCCGTGAGTCCCCACCAGACCCTCCGAGGCCTTAAAACCCATTTTTGTATCTCCTTCAACTCATCTTTTGGTTTGGGGCTGTGAGCGCATGGTTTCACGTGCGAGTGAGAGCATTTGGTGGCGACCTCTCTCAGACTGTGGGGCCATCGACTCAGTTCATTGAGAATCATCACTTTTGTTCATTCCACCGGCTCTATATTTCTTTCAGTGCTGATTTTGGGTTTCAGTTGTCTATATTCCGAAGGCGGCCGTATTATCTGTCAGGTCGTGCTTCTTGACCCGGCATATATCATTTATACCATGTGGCCACGCTGCGCATCTTTCTCTGGCTCTCGCGCTCTACGGCGAACTGTGCGTCAGCTTTTGCTACTAACTTTTGTTGGCACGATGTTAACACAAATCATTGCCGCTTGTTTGCGTCGGCTGTACGCCGCTTGACGCATTTGACAACTTTTGTTGGTGCCATTCTCACACTGCACCCCCAAAATAATCATATCTTCGACCCCTGCTTGGCCGAACGCGCGAACATCACCGCCAACTCCATTTCTCTTGATTCTCCGCCGCCGACCTACATTCTCGGTGTTCTTGCTGTGAATCCGGGATTTTCCTTGTCGGCTGATTCCTTGTGGCAATTCGATCACGCTACCCTGGACCTTCGTCGCGGTGCTTTCGAAAATAATTCCCTTTATCAAGTTTGTTAGGTTCTTGTTCGCGATGGTTCGGTTACCTACAGAGCCTACCGCGGGACACGGTAGACATCGCCATGTTTTGGGGTAACAGCGATGTCATCGAGGAACGAACGTGTAATTGCTCAGCCCGCGGACGTCTGAGCGCTGATGACACGTCGAACGCAGCAGTCATCCCTTTCGGATGTTCGTCGTGTGCATGGTTGCACGACAGCCAGAATGCGAGGGAATGGCTTCGAGCTACAGAGTTCGAGCGAGAGCAGACAGGCGTGATGGTGAGTCTGATAAGACCACGTTTCCTTGACTCGTCATGTCATGTCTTGTTATACACACCCTCGAACTTTCTTTTTTTCGAGGCCACTCATTTGCTTTCATCTCGCTTTCGTCCATCGTTTCTTCGGGACCTTGTGTGGATCAGCAGAAAGGAAAGTTCCTATTATAACTTTTCCATTTCTGCACTCTCGCGCATATCATCAATCTATCCTTCGCATTCATTTCAACTCATCGCCGCTCACTTTACTTACTTCTTGATGCGCCTCGGCACACGACTATCAAGTATGTGTGGCACCTGCTGATCCCAAACATCTTCGCACACCCTTTTTTCGTGATGCGATGGCTTGGAAGTTTCATATCGCCGGGTGCCGCTCGCATTTTCCCGCAGGCTACGGCATGCAGAACTGCGCACGCATGGTGACTGATGGACGTGGTGCACGCAGTGGCGAACACGCATTCCATTTACGGGCTTAGCTCGTGAATGGGTGCGTGAGCGCCTGACACGAGTCAGCCAGGCAGTGCGGTTGGAACGACGATCGTAATTCGGGAACCTCCGGGGAATCTTTTAATCTGTCGCATTGCTTAACCCGTCTTGCGTCCGCACCACCTTAACTAAGCTATGCCAGAACATCAGATGCGGCGGGCCCAGACAGGGCGCAGCAAGGGTTCTCCGAATCTGTTATCTGCAATGCATGTTAACCTCGTGGCCAAGTCTGCGATGATTGCAACCCGATCAATGTTTTCTGACATTGGATTTCCTGGATTCGATCATGACCAGCGCGTTCTTGTTTCAGTTACACACCTTTTCTCACATTCGATGGCGTCTTCTTCATAGATGATAGGTTGTGGCGTTTTTTGGGGGCAAATGCATGAACCTCAATGCACTCGGCCTCTTGCATCCTTGCCGCGCCATTAGATTTTCGCCTCATGAGTCCCCGTTAACCCTTGATCCAACAGACTGGCAAACGGCTCGATTGCGTTCACCTTATTTTGGCCCTCATTTTCCTTTAATTATGGACAGTTTCATCAATTCTTCCTTGACTCTTCATGCGCTCACAATCGAGTGATTGCTAACTGACGCATCATTTGCAAGCAGGGAGAAGTACGCCAATACTACGTTGATGTCGTGGAACCCACGCTTCACGCTGCCTTGATTAACCCCGGCCTTGGAAACGAGCTGATATTCCACAGTGACCCGGATAGACCCGGAGGTGCTTGCCCAGATACCACCAGCCCAAGGGAATACGGTGTTTCATTCCCGGGATTCTGTCACGCATACTCGCTGGTCTCGACACGCGCATTCTGGGTGGATGCATACCATGGACTCGCAATGGTTCCGGTTGCCGACGCGTAAGTCATTCCGGTCCTTCTTGACTGACCGTGCTAGTACTTGGAGCATGGCGTCCACGCCACGAGGTTCCTGTGTCCGAAAACGGGCATCTGGCTTTCCTACTTTGCTGGTTGCCACCTCGCTGCAATGAATGATGCTTGTTCATATGCCATCCATCTGATCGAGAATCATGCGTCTCTATTACGCTCGCGGCTCGGGGTGGAGGGGAGGTGGCCGTTGCTACCATCCATGTCTATTGTGGTGGTTGACTAATGGATTCTTATTGTTTCCCACTTGGTTCTGATGGGCGGACAGGGGTCTCGATGACGAACAAGTCCGTTGGACTTCTTCGTCGAAGCTCTTTTCGGTCCTCCTTGCCCGTTCCATCAATTTTTTTCGTTGATTCCAAACCATCCAGTGCATGTGCGAATCTGACGCCCGCTTCCAGTTTTAACCATGCAAACGATAATCATGTACAAATGGAGGTGAGGAATGAAATTTTCAAATCCGATCCTTCTCGACTTGGTCGCACTCTATCGGGGCACGGGAATGACGAATGGTCCCCCCTCATCGCTTTCACTTTGAAGGATGTTCATTCGGGAAATTGACAAATTTCGATTTCAGAGCGACTATGACGTCTGCGTCGAATGCGGTTCTCTCGCCGAATGTGAGCACGATCGTGATATGGAAGGCACATCGACGAATGTGTCGCATGGTGGTATGACGACGACGCTCGGCGAGATCGACTACCTTGAAATGCGAACCGTGCGGTCCGTCCTTCCGTTCAGCGAGGTGTTCAACACGTACGGTCACTTGTCCAACGCAGCGCTCCTGTCCCGATATGGCTTCATGCTCCCCGAGAACGAGCATGATACCATCCGAATGGTGGTCGACCCGCTATCGACAGTGAGGAACCTCTTCGAGTATGTCGTCACAGTCAAAGAAGAGGCTTCCGTTGGAGAGGTTGAGGAGGATGCCGTCAGCAGGGGTGCTTCTGCCTTCGCGTTTGCAATCAGGAACACATGCAGGGTGGGTCATTTTACCGATCACGGCGGTGGCTGACGCCGAGCCTCATTTTACGATAAGGAACGAGAGCCCTACCGTCAGGGCAACGTGAACAACGAAGCTGAAGCTGCGCCTTCGTTGTCGTCGTCTGCTCGCGTCGCTGACGAACCCTGCGGAAACAGAAACGTCAGCCGTGCAAGCGAAGAGCCCGGTGCTTGGGATGACGTAATGATGAATCGGCTGCTGAGCACGTTTGCATACGTGGCGAGCAACTGGAGCTCACACGCATGGGACGAACGAGAGGAAGGGCTGGTGTTCAATCTGCATCCGCAAGGCTCAGCTTCAGCAGAGGTGGCAAAGGGTCTAGGCTGCATCTCGCTTCTGACCGGCAACACGTCTGTGCCGGCGACGAGCGATGAATTGGTGATCAACTCTGACGGGAAGATCTCACGCATGCTCTGGCTGTTTTGCATCCTTGTCGCCTTGTTCGCTGCTCCGCCGCATATCAGGGCTTCCTTTGGAGAGGAGCTGCTGATGGGAAGGGTTGAACGCGGTCGTGAAGGCGTCAGTTCGCTGACAGAATTCAGAGAAAAGTTAATTAACGTTCAGGGCCACGTCGAGCGTCTTCTGCATCTCCATGACGGAGACAGTCTGGACGGCGACATGGAAGGTGGTGGTGGCAATCATGGATCAACGTCCTCTCCTCTCTTGCCCCATCGGGCACTGCCATCACTCGACCTGGATTACGACACCGAATCAGATGAACTCGCACAGCCTGCAACCGCTGTTCAAGCGCAGTCTAGACCTGCGGCAGAACCAGGGGACTCGCTCTCTTCCTTGGGCACGAGTACTCCCCTGCAGCGGGATCGATACGAGCCACGAACGATCTTGGGTCGGCCCCTTGGAACGAGACCCCGGAACCCCGAAATACCCACGCCCTTCTCGCCTTGCCCGGTAAGTCTGGTATTATGATCGTGCCATCCGGAGCGACGAGCAACTGAAGAGTCATATCAGGAAACGTCTTCGTCCTCGATAGGAACCGATGTGGACCGTACGACTGGGAATACTTTTCGACGCGACCGTAGCCGAAGTGCGGCGAGTGAGCGGCCCTCGAAGCGCGTCCGCCGCCGCAGTAGTTGCAGCAGCAATGCCGTTGCGGCAAATACAAACCGAGGGAATTGGCATACTGCCAATGAATCAGGTCGAGTCCCTTTCGAGTACGCACGAGAAGGACGACATCGGGAAGCTATCGATGCGTCCGATGGTGATAACGACGACGACGACGACGATGATAACAAAGACGACGCAACCGCCCGCCACGTGGCACGGTTGCTTGCACGCACCGTGGTTGGCCTCTGTCAAAGCCGCTATCGCCCCCCGATGCTTGGAAAAGAGCAACGCGGGGTCGGCATGACTGCAGGGGAACTTGGAGACGTACTTGACGTGAGTGTCTCTCTCGGTTATCGTCTTAACCATTTTCCGTCCGTGTTCTTTTCGTCACGAGTCTGAATCCCCGCCGCCTTGACCCTGATCGCCCGAGATAAGGGAGAGGGGGGGATCAAAGTCTGGTTCCCCGCGCTGCGGTATAGCGGCCAAGATGTGGAGGGTTATGATGACCGTATCGCGGGCGAGGCGTACACGGCCCCAGCTGCCCGCATCGGCAAGACGCGTGGGCTCGATCGTGCATGAATGCAGGATGATAGAGTCTCGGGCGAAGACTTTCCCCCTGGACTCCTGCTTCTTCATAGTAGCAGAGGGAAACGAGATTCCCTTCCTCCGCCGTGAGCGAGTCTAAAAAATTATCCCCCGTTCATCGTTCCCCATTCAGACGATGGTCAGACGAGCCACTTTTTTTTTCTCCTATGCGACCGCTGATTCCATTCTCCGTTTATTTTTCTTTTCTTTTCTTTGGGATGACCATTTCGTCGTTTCCCCCTTTCCCGTGATGCTGTAGGGTGCGAAGTTGCGGAGATGACCTGATCGCCGTCACTCCTAACTCAGTCGGACTGACCTGTGTTGGTTGGCATGTGCGCAGGGAAGGTTGACGAGAAGTTCATATCTCTACTCCCAAACATCCTTTTTCCCCGCTGTATGAAATCCCTATCTGGCGGGGTTCCCTCGAGTTCGCGAACCTTGGGGAAGGTTTTCCCATTGTATGAAGTTCCGTTTTCTACTACTTCTTTTGGCTATGGTGACTCGTCGGGCATGACCATGACGGGCACCATTCTAATTGATCAGAGTCAGAAAGACGATCATCTCCGTAGCCGCGCCATGCGCTGGCAACCATAGGGTTTTCCTATTGTTCCCAGGCTTTCTCGAAGGCGACCATTGTCCACCGTATATGGCATTGACGGTCCCTGTTGACATCGTCTCTTTTTTTAATTTTCTTTCCCTCCCATTGTTCCCTCAACGACGTGACCGAGGTGGTATTGTTCTCGGGAGCGTAGGACGTACGTGATTGCAAGGGGTGGTTGTCCCCCGACGCGATATGGGTCTCGACCGTTTCATATACGTGTTTCGCGATCTGCGCCTTACGTGCGACTAACGCACTCTCGGGTCACTAAATAGGAAACCCCCGAGCGGATGCACCGTACGCGTAGTGCCCTTTTATTGGCGATCAGTGAGAGATCGGTTGTGGAGAGTTGTGCGGCGTGTTGGAGTGCCGTTCTGGGGCGATAAGAAGGGGTGGGGGGTGGCTCTGACATGGGAGAATGATTGACTGCATACGTATCTGCCCCTTCTTGTTTGGGGGGAATCTATTGAAACGACGGGTATGTACTACATACAAGAGATTTCATGAATCGGCGCGGCGCGGTGCGGGTAAGCGCGATAGCAGTGGCGTTCGTATTTATAGACGAACCCTCTTCCTCCATGTCGTACGGGGTAGGGCCTCAAGTGTGGCTTTTCATAAACTGAATGAAAAAAAAAGCTGGGCGTCGGGGTACCGGGGGGCGGGGAGGGGGGGTGCAGCCGGGGGTATTGTCGCGCCCGAATATTTTTTTACTTCTGTCGTCAGCATCGGTAAACAGGGTGACATAGGGACCTTGGCCAGGGAAGGTTTGGATTGCTGTGTTCGAGCAAAGTATGGCGTGATACGAGGACGCGGCGGGACCGTGCCAAGCTGACAATTATGCCGGCCACCTATGCTGTGGACCCTAGGCAACGTCAAGGGTGATTCGCGAATCACCATTAATCATGTGGTTTTTGAAGTTCAAGTTGGGAGGGTGGGTAGCGGCGGCAGTCGAGTTGAACCCCCGATGGACGAGCAAGTCCTAAGCGGGATTGAATGGCAACAGATTAGCGAGTACGAGTCAGAATCGGGCGGTGACGTGAGGATGATTAGAAGGAGGGGAGGAGTCACGACAGACGAGGCGGCGGGTAGTACAATGAGCCAGGCTTAGAGGTTTGTTTGTTTCATAATGGAGGACGCTGGTTACCTCCGTTTCTCCGATCAGAGGAGGGAAACGAGGCCAGGGTTGGAGTGCACGACATGTGTGGGTTCAGATCAGGAACGAAGCACGAGAGTACCTGACTGGGACTACGTTGGGGGAGGGGCGCGTTTCAGAGGATGGGAAAGGGATATATATGGATAAATGGGGTTAGGTTCGTTGCAGGGAAGATGTGTATGCCAAACGATGAGTCTACGCATTTACATCCTACTGAGTACTGTGTACATACGAGGAAAAGAAGGGGGGGAATTGACGAGAGAGAAGGAATGGTGGTGGCATGGGAGGTGACACCATCGCCTTGAACCGGTTCCGTGGTTTGTTTGGGCATGTTGGGCGAGTTCCTGTGATGCGTGTTGTCGCTTGGTGGCTTCGCGAAGGATGGAGGGCGGTCTGTCAGTGGAGAGGGATGGATGGTGATAATGCTGCGCCGTCATTTTACCATGCAGTCTGACTCTCTCCCTCGAGTCACGTCGCCGTGTCGACCGTCGATACCAGAGTCTCGCTCGTTAAGGGCGTCTCGGATCCCCGATAGGACTTCTTAAAATATTATTTTATATTATTTATTTATTATTATCGTAAATAATTGAGGAAATTACGAAAATGTGCTCGATCGACGATAATGAAAAAAGGATGTAAATTAAATAATTGAATTGACACCAAGAAAGGGAGGCATAAGGGTCATCCCGATTTGGACTAGGCGAGATCTAGGAGTAGGATCTTGATTGGGCTGTAAATGGCATTCGGATATATAACACGGGAGGCCATTTGACGCTCCTCCTCCTCCCCCATCCGTTTTTTCTCGTCCAAGTTGTTCTCCCTTGACATCGCAATGGACGTCGACTGGTGTCTCTCCTGCGAACGCAAACTCGTACGTCTCTCTTCCCTATCGCTGACTGTCAACTTACCCTATCTTCAGGATGACCTCCCATCCGCGTCTGGTCCATACTGCTCACCAGAGTGTCTGTCATACGCACAACCATCGACTTCTGTCCGCGTAAATCCTCCCCCACGCACTATCTCGCCCGCCTTCCGCATTCACCAGTGGGCAAAGGCAATCCCCCCGCACGTACCAGCAGGCGCACCAGCCCTCCCCTTTGCCGATCTTTCCCCCTCTTCCCCTTCACCATTCCCCTTGCAACGTCCCCCCTCTCCGCGCCGTCTCCAACCCACACCAAAGCTTATCGAGCGCACCTCTGCATCCACACCGCTTCCTACCCTTTGTGTCTCGTCCCCCGCGCACGTTCGCCCCCCTCAGTCCGCCCGAGCTCAGTCCCATGCCTGCGCCCAGCCCACAAGCGCCTCCAACACGACTACATGCATGAGCGAGGCTAGCACATCCCTCACCTCCCTTCTCACTGAGCCTATGATCGCTACCCCCGACGAGGATGCCTCCTTCGGCGCAAATATTGGTGCCTTCGTCCGCTCCTGGGTCGGCCGCGACCGTGCAAACAGCACGAAGAGTGCAAAGGAGGACTATGTTATCGAGAAAGTAACCGACTATTTTCCTGCTTTTCCTCCGGGGAAGAAGACCTCATCTCCTCCCTCGTTGTCTAAAAAATCAAAAAAGACGTTCCCCCTTTCCCCCGCACCTGTTTCTCGTCACAAACAATCCCTAAAGAAGGTCGCCCCCTCGGACAGGATGTATTCCACCCCATCTCACTCTCACACTCCGACGCCCGTTATTTTTCCCTCCTGCCGCGCGGCCGAGCTAGACTGGGTCGACGAACCCGATTCAATCGAAGACGAAGTCCTTGTCGCCCCCCAACCCCAATACCATCCCACCTACTACAAGTGTGAGCCCCCTACGCACACCGAATCTGTCTATCGGAGCTGCGCTCCTCTCCTTTCGTCTTCTGTTTCAAGTTCGGGCTCTTCCGTGCTCCTCATGGCCCCAAAACGCTCGCGCGGTGTTAGAGGTTCCAAAGGCACCTGTGCAATCGTGGCATAGTTCTGATTTCTTCATGTCCAAAACCAACATCACATCTTCGTTTCATCATTTCGAAAATTTGGGACGCTTTCACGCCGAATTGCGACAAGAATGTGTATTCGTTACCATAACCTCCATTTCTTTTTCTTTACGACGATGCTCTTTCGAGCACGCACGACGACGATCCTTTGTTTTTTTTTTTTCTTTCAAAATTCTCACGTAACCATCACACTCATTCAATTTCTTCTATATTTCTCATCGCTCACCTCACTCACACACTTGTATATACATGCATATACACATAGATAGATACGTTTCGCTTCTTTGCATGATTCCTCACATAGACATCTCCCTCTCCCTCCTCGGTGTTCATTCCGAGAATATGGCATTGATTTATTGTACGATAGAGCCCGCAGCACTGCGGATTCGGATGGAATATTATTCGCGTTCTTGGATTTTCATACGGATCATAAGCGGCCTGAACTTGGAAACGAAACGGTAACGGGGTGACTTGGGACGGTGCGGCCTTATGATTTTTTCGCACGCACTCAAGTGTAAGGGCACAACTCTGTTCCGCTAAATGAACCATGTTAAGAAAAGTGCTGAATATTTACCAACACGTTCGCCGTCAGACTATAGAAGGACAGATGGCACGGCGAGGCGGATTGGCAATTCTACGACAAGACAGGTGCGACAGGTTTGATGCCTCGACGGACTCAATTCTGCCTCGCGGAGCCCCATCTGTCGATTTCCACCGAGAGACTGTTCTTTCGCGGGAAGGGGAGGGGCTGAAGGTGAGAGATGGGTTGTCAAGGCTATCATACCATCGTCGACGCTCGCCCGTGCTCCAAGTCCTTGCCGCAATCCCTTCGACCGCATGCTATACTGTCCCACGCGGCGTGGTGTCAAAATGGGGTACCGCACTAATACGCGTTTCCCCGTTTGCTAAAAAATGCCATGTCCGAGTCTGTGATAACACAAAGGGCGCTAGAACGTCCTGGAAGTTCGCACTAATAGTCGAGCATGCCAAGATGGAACAAAACGACACAGAAACATGCGTCGGCGTCCCTTTTTCTCTTCAAAAAAAATGGCCCGTTAACGGGTTTTACCCACGGGCGTGGTCTCGAGAACGCGGATGCGTGGGTATTATGCCGTCCCTGCTAGCCAAAGAACACAATTGAGTTTGACTAACTGCAATTTCAATTTGACATGACCACGCGTTCGTGTAGTCCCCGAGGAAAGGTGGGAATGGGGGGGAGTGGGAGGCGGATGGGGGGGAGGGAGAAGGGAAGCAAAGAAGAGACCGGCTAGCTAGGCTACCGGCATCCGCACACGAGTTCCCATTGGACT
>JBBPPG010000210.1:0-36198 GCA_038091855.1 Leccinellum luteum | reverse complement strand
GGGGGAGGGGGAGGGGGAGGGGGAGGGAGGTCGATGCTTGCCACCTGGCCAGTCGAAAGGAGAGATAGTAATATCGTCCATGAGCTGTAAAAATGCATGTCACGGACGGGCCCAAGCATTCGCTGCGACTCGGAATCGTTCCGACGTGCCAATACTTGGGGGTGCGTACGTATCACAACTTTGTCTAGTCTCGCCGGAGCCTGCGGTTTCTAATTCTAGAAATCGAAGAATCCGGCGCGACTTGGACCAACCAGTCCGACACCGGTCGCTGGGTCGAGCTCTTTGACGGCCCAATTCCGACTTCGGGCTGACCAGAGGGAACACAGCACGGGGTCACTTACGGAACGGGGCGCGTCATGATCAAAGGTAGGAGGCTCCTATTTTTGATAACGACGCGCCCCGTTCCTACTGTAGTGCGCGGCTTCAAGCCTGGGAGGGCTGAGAGGGGGGAGTCTGTCAGTGGTGGTCATCACGAGCACCGTGACGACATTGATGGGGCATCGGCGGCGGGGCGGGACCGAAGCGAGATAATTCCAATGTCCAGGGGAAGCATGGAAAACAGAGAAAAGATGGGATGTCCAACAGCCGACAGAACGAGTTGCTTTTATACCGACGGGCGTGTGGAGAGACCCATTGTTCTATTGTTCTATAAGACAAGACAACAACTAAAGTGGCAGGAAGTCAACAAAAGTAAGTGGAACTGTGACCGTCCCGTTGATCCTTCCACTCAATTCTTCTGATCCGGAAAGTCTCACTCCATTGTTTTACTTTTCCAACTGGCTTTTCTGACACAAAAGCCAACCCAAACCCATATGGCGCTCTTTCGTGGCGACGATTCGGATACTTGATACATAGTCACTGGATCTGTCCAGTTCCAACATTGCAATGACATCCTAAAAACAAAACTGCGTGAATGTTAATTGAAAGTTTCAAGATATCGAGGGAAGCAGATCCATACTACAAACACACTATCATTTGTTTGCGCCTCCGGAAACCTTCGGACCTCCATTGGGTTGCCAGGTCTCAGAAAGCATTATTCCAGTGGTGTTCCGAACCCCCTGCAAGATTATGTCAATCAAACCCGATATATGATCGGCAGGTGAGATCACCGTCGGCTCTATATCCAATTCGGCGAACCTGGTGTCTGGGCCAGGAGCGCTCATCAGTATGATCGCGTCGACATCTCTGATGTATATCCTGGCATTTAGATTGGCAAGGACCGTGTTGCAATAAATAGAGCAGAGGGGGAAAAAGAATGTAACATATATCAGGTTCAATGACAAGATATCTATCTGTCAAGATAATTCCTCTCTTTAGCTCGACAGCATGTTGTATTTATAAAGCACACACCAAGATGGCCGTAAGAAGGGAGAAAAATGCAGTCCAGATTCCGCTGTTAATGGAGAACACCGCAAGGCGTTCCAAAATTTTGGTAGTACTTTTCATTCAGGTGAGCGCCAGCCAACCAAAGTACTAGGAACTACTGCACTCACCTCTTGGACATATCGGAGACACGGCGTGTCCGAATGATTAAATATGTGAGGAACGTTGCAATTAGCACGTCTACACCGGCGGCTACGGAACAATATGACGATGCCATGGCCTATCATATAATTTAAGTACTTGTCCTCCGAGTGTGAAAGAAACCCATCCTTGCCGTAAAGAAATTGTCACTTATTGTGCTGAGTGAAACAACGTAGATTCTATGATTA
This sequence comes from Leccinellum luteum, assembly GCA_038091855.1. NCBI lineage: Eukaryota > Fungi > Basidiomycota > Agaricomycetes > Boletales > Boletaceae > Leccinellum > Leccinellum luteum. Next base: position 34,486 of record JBBPPG010000210.1, on the reverse strand, counting down.
AGTAGGCAGAGTGTATGAGAGGATCCAAGTTTCTACATCGAAGAAAATGACTGACAATCCGTTTTTAATCTGTAGCGCATTTGCGACGTCGACTGAATTCGGGATCATCCGAGTCATACTTTACTGTTGCGAGCATGGCAGACAACATCTTACCGATGGGGCCCACTGTTCAGCAGAGATAAGTATTCCAACCTACTACCACGGTAAGTCTCACCAAGCTGATAGATTGCAAGGGGAAGCTAAACGGAAAGCTCAGTCGAGAATGAAGCCACTAGTATACATAGGCCCCTACCCAAACAAGCGGTGCTATGAGACTCTTGTTGCTGACTAGACCTCTGTAAACAACAGGATGATGTGTGGTTTGCATCGAAAAAACATACATATGTAAATTCGGTAGACAAAAAAGCCTTGTGCGGGCAGTGAGACAAAGGCCTTCAAGCGAGCGGCTTCAGCCTTATCGTCCCGAGAATGAGAACCAGATATTCACCGTCAAGGGTATTTGTAACTATATGGACTGTCAATAGTTTACTTGAAAGTCAACCCAACACTTACGAGGAGCTCGCTGGTGGAGGTTCGACTTTTAGCTTCAAGTGGTGAATTCTAGTAACAAACTGACGGAATAGTTGTATTGAATGATGCCGGATTCTCCAGGCCGATGAAAATATATTTATATGCTATGTAAGGTCCGATGTAAGCGAAAAGTTTGCCTCGGAGTTGTTCATGCTGAGAGACGAACTTCCACTGATGGTTATACCTTCATGGAGCGTGTTTGCTGCCCTATCATGGTGTCAACAAAATCATAGAGTGATTCGGAAGCGATATGAACTATACCACAGAGCGGCTACCTGCCAGTGAGAAGCTTATTATATCGACTAGTCGAGAAAGCTTACCTACGAAGATCTTGATGCGTAATGGATCGCTCTGATAGCTGAAAACATAATCAGTGATATATTAAGACAGTTACCTGATAGAGTCCTTCAAAGTAGAAAACAGGGCCATGGCATTTGAGGACCATTCCCATAAACGTGATTTTGAATTGTTTGGTGGGACCCCAGCTGGTTTGACTTTGACATGTTTTCTACTTTGAAGTACTCGATTCATTTAATGCAAGAGACCTACTGGACGTAATAGAAGAATCTGGTCGGAAGATAGAAATGTGCTTTGTTAAGAACTGGTACGAAGATGACGGGAAAAACTACTCACGTTTGCATACATGCCACACCATAGAAGGCAGTGCATACGACAGAGGAAAGATAAAGAGGACCGTACACTTGTGCAACTGGAACGGGAAAGGGAGACATGGCTGGTAGTGACTCGGAGCTCAACTAGGCCGAATTAGAGAAATGGAAGGAGGTATCAAAAAACTCCAGTGGCTCCGAGTCCAATATATCCTACAGGCATCGTCCGAATGTTACCTAGGTCCATCAAGTCGGGCAATTGGAGTCGGGCGGTGTAATCAATGCCACGAGGTACAAAGTTCAAGGTACGAAGTCCGCAGCAGGGTTCATTTTGCTTCCGACCTATGTCACTCCTTTCTTGGGCTTAGCTGCTCCGCTCTACGATTCAAGCCCTGCCTTTCTACTACGACACAATGGCCAAGTGCAAATACGTAGTACAGCTCAAGTTCACTAAACGAGTAATCTTAATCAAGCCTCTGCGGGGTGAATATAACGAGTTCGAGTCAATCAAATAACCAGTGCTCCACATCAGACGACCCTTTCTTTTACGTGATCGCTAGTATAAGACCCCGGCCAACAAGCATGTTAGGGAGTACATACAACATATCAGAGAAAGTTATCGTTTAAAAAACAAAAACATTATCATGTCTGCAAGTGACACGGACGTTAGCAAGAAGCAGTGAAAATGCATCGCACATTAGGGGAAATCCAAATTGGCGTGATTTTCTTCCTCCATAAAGGGACCATTGTCTGAGGAGGGTCCGGTTGAGCCCTCTCCACTTCTGGCACACGTCGGACAACCAGGAAGAGGTATGTATGCCGGCGCCAGATCCATCCCATAGAGGCTCTTGTCCGCCATCCCGAGGATGTACTTGTCCCACGTGTAGTAGCGAAACTGGATCAACGGGAGATGTGGCCATCCGAGCAAGGGGTCCTTGTATACTGTAAATCGCTCGGGAATGCGTTCGAAGATGGTCTGCTGCTCGCGGGGGTCGATGCATCCCCAGTGGAAGCGAGAGATAGTGGCGGTCTCCAGGAGCTGTAATACATGGGCGCCCATGTATTTACACTGGGGGTTTTGTCCAGTCGTGGTGTCTTCTATTTCTAGAAATACGTTGACGGCGAATGCGGAGGCCAAGGTGTGTTGGAGGTTGTAATTTTTTTTGCCCGACAACACGATGTTCGTCGAGATTGCGGCCTCCGGATTGATGGACCTGTATTCTGAGTCCACGCCACGCTGGAGAACATCGGCCCAGATCGAGTCAGCAGCTGGCACAACAAATGCATAACCATCGGCACGTTGCCGCAGATCATAGAAATGTCCAACGAGATCGCGTAATCGGATGATGACAGGGGGGATGGGTTGCGGAACGACACTCGACCAGTCCAAGTTGAGCGAACGTTGGACAGCTTCGATGGACCTGATCGGGTAAGTGTCTGAATTGTGAGAAGGTGTAAAGAGCCGGGGATCGTAGTATTGAAAAGTGAGAAAGTCGATACTGCCGTCAATGATCGTAAGCAATTGTTCGATGTGCCCGGGCTGGGGACCAGCAAACAGGTCGATGGGTTGAGTGTGGCGACCAAGCGAGTCTAGAGCGGCGCGTTGTATCATGGCCATTACGGGGCTCGGCCACTGATACGCGTCAGGGGTGAGTTCGGCCGACGAGCTCGACCCATTCGAGGACTGGTAGGTTCCGACTTCGGGCTGATTATAGGGAACAGAGTACGGGGTTGCGGGACAGGGTGCATCGTTAGCAAAAATAGGAGCGGTGCGCGGCTGGGGAGGGCTGAGAGGGGTTGGGTCGACAGGTGCCCCGAGCACGACATGGGGCGTTGGCGGGGCGGGACCCGAAGCTGGATAATTCCACTGAAGGGGAAACATGGCAAAGATGGGATGTCCAACAGCCGACTGGACGAGGTGCTTTTATACCGACAGACAGACACTGGATGTGTCATCAATTTCATTGTTCTACAAGATAGGACAACAACTAAAAGTGGTTTGAAGTCAACAACGGACCGGTAGACTAGTGGCTGTAGTGGCCCTAAACCGGGGGATGCGAGATGGCTCTTCCCAGCGAGTTCACCCACGAGTGCGCTGGTTCAAGACTGTCCCCTCCAGAAAATTTGGTGTCCACCGTTTCTCGTGCCGTAAGGTGTGAACGAACGTGGAATAATCGATCCATGATTGGCCAGGGAAGCAATTCCGCAACCTTCGGGATCCGCCGAATTAGTCCCAGGAGATCAGGCCACGTCGTCAGCCGCGCTGTGGGTCGCGCCGCTCGCAAACCTTTTTCTCGCGCAAACGATTTTACTATTAGCAGGAACAACAGTATGTACCTATACACAACTATGCAGGACGACAGAGACTCTACAACTACGAGTTGCCAACAGAAACAGCCGCTTAACAGCACGAACCGCTCTTGGCGGGGGCAGACGAGTCAATCGCTACGGGAATAGTATCACTGGTCGGCGCCTTGATCGCATCTGTCGATTGCTCGAGCGCCTTGCTGTAGGTGACCCGGTAGATGTCTTGCGAGCGTCAATATCACCCAATATGACACAGTGGGTGGCACACATACCAGTGAGAATAGTTTGGAAAGCTGACTCGACGTTCGAGGCGTCCAGCGCCGAAGTCTCTATGAACAACAACTCGTTTTCGCCTGTGACCAATCATACACACGCAAGTCAGTCGAAAACTGTCCACGGAGTGACCTCGATGAAAACGAGAGACGGACTCGCAAAGCTCTTTGCTTCTTCCGTGGGGACTGCCCTCAGATGCTTGAGGTCACTCTTATTTCCGACGAGCATGATGACGATGTTGGAGTCAGCGTGGTCCCGGAGTTCCTTCAACCACCGCGTCATGTTGACGAACGTGGCATGCTTCGAGATATCGTACACCAACAGCGCACCGACCGCACCGCGATAATACCTAGCAACAACAAGGGAAAGAAGAGCGGTGAGTAAATTTAGAAGAAGAAGAACGAGAAAATAGTAAACAGTAAAGAAACGATGACTGACGCGGACGTGATGGCGCGATATCGTTCTTGTCCTGCTGTATCCCAAATCTGTGCCTTGACGGTCTTGCCGTCGACGGTGATGGAGCGAGTCGCGAACTCGACGCCGATCGTTGATTTCGAATCGAGGTTGAATTCGTTGCGGGTGAACCGCGAGAGCACTGCAGAGGGTTTTTTTTGGTCAACACACACAAGATCCAGGGTACAGCGCTCGGATTCGAATGAGCGCGACGTGAATTCAAAAGCGCGTACGATTTCTGGAGGGGAAATAAGAGACGGCGGTCAATATGTATCGAATCAGAGGGAAGGGTTAGACTTAGACATACGATTTGCCTACGCCAGAGTCACCGATGAGGACGACCTGATGGCGGCGGTGTGAGCGATGAGAAGAGGGTATGACGGGGACGCACCTTGAAGAGATAGTCGTAGTTGCTTCCTCCTTCAGTCATGGCGAGTTGAGTTGTCGAGGATAGTTATATGATACGCTGGAACAGTAGGTGGAAAGCGGAGTTTAAAATAAAATAACAAGTGCCGTCCGTGGAACAATAACCCGCGAAGAGCCAACTTTGTTCTATCTCGGGTGATACGTGAAGGCATGAACACTCAGAGAACCTGGTAGCGGCGAGCCTATCTGCAGTTGTATGTAGTTACGGTCTTGAAGAGATTTGAATGTCCGAGTCCCCTCATCACGATGTCCCAACCGAAACGCATCTGCCAAATCATAAAGGTAAAATTCACTGTTGATCCAACGCAAGTACTCTCTTCTAAAACTACCCCACCGACAGCTCAAACCAGAGCGCGCAGAGGAATACAAAACCCTCCACGCCGCCGTCTGGCCCACCGTCCTCGCCACCCTCGCCCGTCACCACATCACCGACTACTCTATCCACCACTACCCCCCTCTCCACCTCCTCGTTGCCACGTTCAAATATACGGGCCAGGATTATGACAAAGACATGGCGGCGATCGCGGCCGATGAGGAGACACAGCGGTGGTGGAAGCTGACGGACGGTATGCAGGAGAGCTTTAACGATGGGGCTACTGGGAGCGGAGGGGACGTACCCTGGTGGACGGTGAGTGTGCAGTGGGAGCGTGTGGCGTACTAAAGTGGCATCGATCGCTAGGATTTAGAGGAAGTGTTCCGCTTCGAGTCCGCTTGATCAATTCCCCGTTCGTTGCACACTTGAATGTTCAACAACACGAGTTTCCCATTACACCATTGAGATACTACTTCAAATGCCATATTTCGTCCCCAGAATAGATCAACCGATGGAACCACAGATACACACCCAGACGAATCGCTCAACGTTCCACATTCACCCCATCCACGGGTCGGACGTAACCCGCTTCTACGATCGTATCGAACCTCGTTTCCTGGACCACTTGCTCCGGAATACTCTCCGGGTCGATCTCTAGATCGAGCAGCCCGCGCAGGACGAGCAACGCGCCTAGCTTGGATGCCACTTTGTTTTCCTCTCTGCAGTTCGCGCTGTAAATGCCTAGCAGCAGTGGGTATTTGTGCACGAGGTGACCAAAAGTCGTCCACTCACAGTCCACGCAACCTTGTTCACACGGACAATGCTCGACCACATCGTGTGCTTTGCTTAAAACCTCGGAGACTACGATGCGCCGCACGTCCGGATTACCTCTATGGTATTCAACCAACGCAAGACACAACTCACCATGATCGAAACCTCGAGCAGAGGTGCCGCTGTTGCCTGACGCGTCATAAAACACAAGCCTGGAAAGCGCCATTAGCAAGGTTATACATTGCTCTTCCCGTTCCCTCACCTCCCCGGCCTCTTCCGTTTCGACTCCCGGAACTTGTACTCCTTCTCCGCGGCCTTACACTCGGTCTTTAGCTCGGCTGCCAACGCAAACTGGTTCATCCACGCGTGGCATGCAGAATGAATCGCTTCGGCGGGTGATAGTCTTTTCGACCGTATCAGCGCCAAGATATGCTTTGGGACGTCCAGCCAAAATCCGGAACTTTGACGTTCCCAGGGAGGCGTGTTGACGCTGACCACGTCCAGGATTTTCCTGCCCCTGCGTATACCTGAGTCGCTGAGCACGTACGCATGCGGGTTGGTTCATACCTCATTTTGTAAAAACCTAGTGGATGGTTGGCGTGAACCAGAGACAGATCAATGGTCACCGATCAACGACTTACCGTACACCACCGTGACCACGTCTACACCTAGAAAGCAGGAAGAACGGTCGATCATAAATATGCGGTTTTTGGTGTGCACTTACGTCCGAAATACACAAGATTCGGCGAGTTGGAGATCGCCCTGATGCGCCACGTCTGTTTCGCATCCACGTCGCTATGACGCTCGCGTCAGTTGGCCTTTCTAGACGTAGTATAGTGCCAACGGCGCACGTGAAGTCACTGGTACGAGAACATTCTGAGTAAAACCAAAACGGCACAGGCAGATCAACGCACGTCGGAGAAGTGATCCAGTTGACGTCTGCCCGGATGAGCTTTGCCATCTTGTTGTCGTGGCTCACCTCTTTCACCTAACGACGCCCTGATCAGTCGCACTGGCACCTTCAACGAGCTCAACTCACGATGAACGTCAGTCCTTGGTGCATGAACTGGTTGGTGTATTTCTCATGAGCACCAGCGTTGCATCGAGAGAAGACGAAACGAGCGTACCACACCTCCTTCGTACACCTCGAATATTGCCCGCGAGAACTCTATCTCTTCCAAAATCTTTGGTACGTCCTTGGTGATGTCCACCAACGTATACTGGTCCTCTTCAGCACCCCGGATCGACACGTGCTTGGCGGGGTACGGCAAAAACTTGGGATGGGGATGGTACCTACAGTACACCACGCCCACAAAGGAATATCAAAAATATTTAGCTCCTGTTGCCTGCCGTAACACGTCCGGCGTGTCACTCACCAACCGTCCTCGTCCTTGCTCAGCTTGGTATCGCACAGCTCGCCGAGCAACGGACCAAAGTACACATGATCGTCCTTGCACAACGGCATCTCCTGCGCCGCACACTGCAAGTGCGCCTCGAGGATCACCGTGCTCTCGAGATCGAAGACGAGGTCCTCGATCGGCTTGTCGAACAGGTCCTCGGGGTACTGCACATAGTGTTGGTCGATGGGGATGTTATCCGCGACCAGGATGGCGAGGGAGTCACGCGTCCTTCGACCCGCTCGTCCGGCTTGTTGACGCTGGGATGTGGTGACGGTCGTAAGAGTATGTTCTTAATCGGAAAGGAGACGACCCACAAAGTTGGCTATGGCGTGCGGAAATCCAAGCATGATGACAGCGTCTAGGACGCCGATATCGATACCGAGTTCGAGCGCATTCGTCGCAACGATCCCGAGAAGATTACCGGAGAAGGCTTCGTTCTCGATGCGTCGTCGGTCCTACCAAAATCTCTCAGCTTCACCGCGGGATAACGACAGAGGGATACCTCTTTGGAGTACCCTAAGGAACGGTGGATCGATCAACGTAAAGCAAGGACGAGATTTACTGCGCACCTCCGCGATATGGCATGACCTTGGCAAGCACGTCCGGTCGACCTTCCGCGCTAAGGTCCGCGCGAAGCGTCTTCATCGCCTACGCCACAATGTCAACATGTACTGTACCAGCAAATCACGCGACCACCCCTCACCAACTCGCACACTTTGCGAATCTAGAAACGAACGGGTTAGCTCAGGACATTTCAGTCCATCCGAGCCAGTCATACCTTGCAAAACAGAATCACTCGAACCCCCCGCTTCATCAAGAAGCTCATCAACAGAGTCGCGTCTGATATCGAACTGCTTCGCCCCAGCTGCACTGCTTGGTTGTCCCCGAATGTCGGATTCCATACAATGTAATCCTTGATCCCAGACGGTGCTCCGTCTTTCGTGACCTCTTCCACATCCTACATTATTGAGCCTCGGTTTGAGGCGCTGGTGATGACGGGGCTCGTCCTTACCTCGATGCCAAAGAGCCGTTTCATGTGCCGTGCTGGTTTTGCAATTGTCGCACTGCAAGACACGAAGATGACATCCGTATCTTGGTGCACATTCGCTCAGACTGGTCTGGTTCCTATGCGAGAAATACTTACTGCCAATCGCAGCACAGACTCTTCGGAACCGCCGAATGACTTGCGCGACGTGGCTTAAAAAGCATCAGCGCCCAAGCTCGAGATCCACATGAAAAGGAGCACCTTCCAAACAGGTCCGCGTAGTAATGTAGCTCGTCGACGACCATGAGCTTGAGGTTCCCCAGGAACCTGCGAAATTACGATCAGCAGCGAAGATCATATGAACGATTTGGTGAGACGACAAACGATCTCCAAAGTTCTTCGTGGGGCAAGATGGATGCATGTATCATGTCCTAGATGAAATTAAGATCGGGTCCATTCTTATCGTATATGACTTACAAAGTTGGTGAATATGACGGACGCGGTCTCCCGAATCTCTGCCAGCTATGTAGTCAGTGTGTGCACATTCCAAGTGGTCGGAATGTAAACGAACCAGCCCTGCGTTCTTGCGGCGTGTCGCCGTCATAGGTTGCTACTTTGATGTGTTGAAGTCCCGGACAAGACCATAGAAGCTGTTCCAATGCCGCCCTTTGATCTTGGGCCAGAGCCTGGAGCACGGAAAGTCGACGAACATAGTACAAGATGTCCTTTTCACTCACCTTGGTTGGGTACACAAATATAGCGGTTGCGCTGACATTTTCTTCCAACAGTCTCAATAGAGGAACCTAACTGCGCATTAAGATCCCGGGAATGCACCAAGAATATTGACACTCAAGTACCTGATATATAACACTCTTTCCAGAAGCAGTACTAGTCGAAACGATGACATGGCGGTTTTTCGCAATCGCATTGATAGCGGCTGTCTGGTGCAGATACAATGAACTGATCTTTCTTGAGTCACGCAATGCTCCTTCGATGGTCTCCGAGAGCGGCTCGTCAAGATACCCTGCGATGATCTCCTGTATAGAAACACAGCCTGAACAAAAAGCGTGACGTACCCTGTTGCGCTTCTTTGGCTTCAAAGGTCCGGCGGTGGACGATACGGCTGCTGTACCACCCCTTATCTTGCATTTCTTTGATGACCTCGTCGATGGAAGGTCGCTCCTCCGGGTTCGGTATCAGCTTGTCTTCGAACGACGAAAAATCTTGGAATTTTGGGTCGACAGGTATGTGGTCCGCGGCGGCAGCTTGGAGAAGAATGACTGGGTCCGGAGTAGCAGCAATAAGCCTGTAAAGATTCATCGTAACGAGCACGCAGTGTCAGACGATGAACCTACGCGTTTACGGCACACGTGAACTGCTCTTCACGACGTTCAATCAGTTTTCTCGTTTGAGCGGGCGTCATCGCAGGCGGAAGCGATAAGCCAGCACTGAAACAGGATTGTCACAAAGCACACGCCCACCGACGTCGCACCCACGTAGACTGTCCCTTCCTCCCACTCAAGTAGTCCTCAAACTCAAGCACCAAGACGTGTTCTTCTTCTTCCATCCCAGGAAGCTGAGACGAGGCAGGCGCCATAAGGTCGTCGGGACTCCAACGTCTGCCACGTTGTTGTTTGGAGAGCGTTTCGGCGCGGAGTTCGTTGTGAGATATGTATGCGAACCTGATGAGGTCGGGGAGAAGCGCTCTGGATATGAGTTAGTGGGGCCTACAGGTTAAAACGGGAGACATATACTTGAGTTCAGCGACCTTGGCGAGGTCAAGGGGCCTGTCAGGTATGTCAGTCGAGTCGTCGAAAAAGAGGAGACACGAGCGAAACCTTTTTAGGAGGCCCTCTACGGAGGACCGAATCACCTGAAATGTAGTCGCCAAATGCTTTCGCGAGGAGACGAACGCAAGGACGGTGTTGAGAGCCTGTGCCGCCGACGTGGTCTAAACGACCGCAGCGCTGGAGCGTTCGGTAGCCAACGCACCTTGAACACCTACATTTCATCATACCGTGACCAACGTTTGACTGTAGTATTGATTCACGTACCTTTGCAAGCTTCGGACGAAACGCGTCGAAATCAATGAAATGCGAAACCTTTGACTTGTACTTACGTCTGAAAAGTACTCGGGCCAATGAACTGATTCCTCCTTTTGCTTTCCCTTGGCCCGTGCGGAATTTCTTGGCCTTTTGGGCGCTTTTTTCGTGATGGTACTGGATGGCTCCTTGCGCTTCATGTCGTTCAAGTTCAATTAAATGAGACGCGACGCGATACGTGACACAATGACGTTACAATTGTCACACAACTTGTTTCGTCTTCACATCCATGTCCCTTCTCGCCCGTGTCGTTCCCAAGTCCTCTCTGACCCACACCCGGGTCCGCCCATCTCCGCTCACTAAGAAGCAAGAAAGGGCGTTCAAAGAACCGCTCATCAAGCTCATGCAGGAGAGACAGACGGAGGCAGGCGCGTCTTGGCCGTCAAATCTGCGCATTGAGCCCGTCGTTTCGAGAAGAAAGATTGGGAACGTGCCCAAGGCGCTACAGTCGAAAGTGAAAAAGATGCTGCAAGAGCGGTGAGGACGACGTGCGTTTTTCGCTGTCTAGGTCAGACCTGTCGTGGTACCCAACTACCTTGAATTCATTGACCGAATGATCGCCAGATTTGCCAGCAATAATATGCGAGCTGTCTATGTTATTACTTGCTATCGAAACCCATTATGAAGTTCAATCAGAGTTGGCCCGCCGCCACCTTTCCTTCCTGGAATACCTTTTCCATAAGCTTATTGAACCGCTCCTTGTGCTGGGCGCATATGCCGTGTCCCGTTTCCTCCCAGCATTGATATTCTGCTTCAGGCATGTATTGCTTGAGGTTTTCGCCCTCCGTGTGGGGAAGAACATCATCCTCGGCAGCACTGAGAATCAGCACTTTGGGCACAGACGTAGAGATGCTGGCAAGTCGGTCGAGGGTCATGCTATGAGTCAAACCTGCGGCCATTTGCCCGAGTGCCCCCATGAGAGTCTGAGGCTTGGTGATTTCCATTCTATGGGTAAGGAGCTGCAGGGTGGGTGAGTCGGGTAAGAGAGGATCAGCCACCAGGACCAGAATACATACCTCCCATTGAACCTCTCTGTTAGTTCGACCCTCTATATCATTCTCTGCCAAGGAATTTAACCATTTACTGGGGAACAGCATTTCTAGGACAATTGGAAGTCTCTGGTCAGGAGTATGTGTAGTGAGCAGTCTGAGACGGTGATCAGGCGGCGTAAGATGAATTGAGTGAGCAAAGTGACCTTGCAAATCGCAAACATCCAGACCACTGTGATACACTACGTGTCAGCACTTTATTTCATCTCAATACACCGTATATGCACACGTACCGAAGGGACATTGGACCAAAAATTTCCACCAGCGCGCGTCACGATGAGGCTAAGAGACGTGATTCGGTTGGGGATGCGGTATGCAAGTTCTAGAGAGGGTGTCAGACGTGCCAACAGGGACATGTGGGTGGAATACCTTGTGCAACCATCCCGCCAAGAGATATACCGACGACGTGGATGCTGCGGTCCTCGGTCCACTGCAGGTAGTCAAGGAGGCAGAGGACGTCTTCTGCCATCCCGCTCGACCTACAACCAAGTCAGTACATTGCAACAGGAAGAAATGCCGACACAGACGAATAAGGGCCCCAGGGAGAGCCGCTCATGCCGACGCCACGGTTGTCAAAGACGAGAGTGGTGTACTGCTCCAGTTTGCTGAAATGGTCCACCTGAGGGAGCCACGCAAAGGAAGTGTTGTTCATGCTGCGAAACGAAATGAGTCTCTTAATATTTCTCGACCAACCTGGACAGTCACCCCATGATGAAGACGATTTTCTGTGGACCGCCGCCGTGGACTTCAAAGTAGAGGGAGTGACTTTCGAGAGGTTCTCGTTGATGACGAATCTGGGTAACTGGACACATGCCTCGACGGGTGCATGTCTGTGGGTCAAATATGGTCTGGTACTCTTGGGATAGTTCCTGTTCGCCAAGGTTAGGCATGGTGGTCGTGGTCATTCAAGTCGTGGTGGTCGCGTGACCCCTGTCAAGAATATTCGTACGTAACTATCGTCTTCGGCCACGTGTCTAAGAATCTTGGCGGGCTCATGTTTACTTCTCTTTGGATTCCTTCAAGTTGTCGGCTATGTTCTCCCTACGGCCCTCATGCTGCTGTTTGTCTGCCTCGCCAAATAAATTTCTCTACACTTCTCCATGCTGTCTACATCTGCTCTCCTCCCCGACATCAAAGTCCTGCGAACGCTCTTCGTATCGATCAGTGTCACCGGCTGGTCGACCTGGAAGGAATTCCCTTATCGGACGGCGTGCATGAGTCCATCAAGTGATACATTATTTTCGCCATGAGCTCACGATGCTCCCAACGCTTTGGATAGCCAATGGCTGGCATAAACCAGTGCTAAACTTATCAATTGAGTTTTGAAGGGCATGATAGAATTGGCCGACTACTCACCTTAATCTTTACAGCTAAGCTAGCGATCCGATGTCGATAAGCTACGACAGCACGATCAAGTACGACTTTACCTTTGGTGAGTTACCGATCACTATCGACTACAGCCTAGGAGAGGCCACTTCTGCGATGACTAGGATACGATCCGGTACCGGTCTGGGCCTTCTTCGAATCAGCTGTGTTGAGGTCTGTCCGACAATCGGCCGGGATGACATCGGGTTGAGTATGTCAGAAACATTAGTCCGTGCATTTCAAACACTTAGGCGGACTACGGAAAATAACCGAGCTTTGTGCTAGCGCTCATGAGCGCTAGGCAGTGCCGCCGACACACGGCTACACTAAGCGAATGACCCTGCTACGTGTCACAGAAGTGTACATGTGTGTACATACGGCGTATTGCGGTGATATCATGATCTGCGACGTTGTCCACTACGCGTACGGCACCTTGCTACACTGCTCTGACACTGCCTGCGGCGGCCCATCTTACATATTTGAATGCATGTAAAACCGTGATTTTTCACCGCATCTTTTTCCACCCACAACTCGTGTATGGCCCAGTGACATGGCCTTCAAGATCATGAAGTTGCTCACTCGTGCGTGTACATTTCTTTTCGCCTGCAGCGGTTCCCCTGACATCCTGATTAGACGTGTTACTCCCGGTCCTCCTCTTCTCCTTCCTCACCCATTCTGCTTCACGATTCATTATCCGCCAATCTCTCATAGAAAATGGCCTCGAAAGTAAATTGGTTGCCATGTGCACCCCCGACCTCGCCTGGCAGAAGAAACGATATCCCCTGCAATACACCGGCAACCTCCTGATCGATGACACACTCTGCTGCTTGGTCGTCTTCTTCCACGCCCTCATGGACACAACGTACTATCCCCTCAATGCTGTGCTCTATCCAGCTATCGGTATCATCACACTAGTTCCCTTGATCGAAGCTGCTCGTGACCGCCGCCCGCTCGTCCTGAGCGCGCCCGCGCCCGTCGGCGTCATCTTACAACTCTTTTCTATGGGCGTCATCATACCCATTTACTCCCTCCTCTTCGCCGTCACCGGCGCCGCCTCCATCCAACCCAGTCGCACCCCAAACCCATCCTCAAAAATCAGCCCAGTCAACGCTGAATCTCTCCTCTTTGGATTCCTGGTTGCTTACGTCCTCCCAACGGTTCTCATGCTTTACTTTGTCACACCATCACTGACTGCTATGTGGCAAGGCTTTCCTATCCTCATCGCCCTTGCCACCCTCACATACAGGCTCCTTCCATCTTCACCTAACATCCGCTCAGGTCATCCTACCGTCATGGCCACCCTTGTGCTCGCCTTTGTCATCTCTGGACTTCTCCACGTTGTCTATATCTGGCCTCTCCTCCTTCACATCGAATCCCTGCAAACGCTCTTCGTACCAATCAGCGCCGTGGACGTGGACGATTTCGCAGCGACTTCCATTCCGGACGGGGCGCACGAGTTCATCAAGTGGGACATCATTTTTGCCATGGGTTCGATGATGCTCGCAACGCTTTGGATGGCAGACACCGTGCTCAACTTCGTCGGGATCGTTGTATGGTATGGTATTGCGACGATCGTATTCGGTCCGGCCGCAGCGATTGCTGGTGTGTTCATGTGGCGGGAAAGACGGCTCAACGGGCAGAATCATGGGTTGTTGAAAAAGACGGTGGGGACCCCATGGCGCAAGACGAAATGATAAAGCCAGATGTGCGCGTATCCCACCGCCTTTGGCTGTGATGTAACGAAAACAAATCAGAAGATTGCACCTCCAGCGGGTGCATGTTTGTGGGTCGAATATGGTCTGGTACTCTTGGGATAGTTCCTGGTCACCAAGGTTAGGTACCGTCGTGGTCATTCAAGTCGTGCCAGTGGTCGCGTGAGGAAGTAGACGCCCCTGTCAAGAATATTCTTATGTAAAACTATCGTCTTCGGCCATGTCTTGGCGGCCCGCTCATATCCTCTTTGGATTCCTTGACGTTGGTATGTTCTCCCTGCTACGGCCCTCATGCTACTTGGCAATTCTTCTCCCTCGTCAAATACTCTGTACCCAATTTCTCTGCACTTCTCCACGTTGTCTAGTACATCTACTCTCCTCCCCGACATCGAAGTTCTGCGAACGCTCTTCGTATCGATCAGCGTCGCGGGCTGGCCGATCTGGAAGGAATTCCCTTGTCGGGCGGCGTGCACGAGTCCATCAAGTGATACATTATTTTCGCCATGGCTCAACGATGCTCGCAACGCTTTGGATAGCCAACAGCGTGCTCGGGATCATTGCGTGGTATTGTATCATGACGATCTCGGTCTGGCCGCGGCAATCGCTGGCGTGTTTACGTGGCGGGAAGGAGAGACACCGCGAAAGATGGAATGACGGTGTCGATAGAGTTGCGTTTTTCAGGTATGCTTGTATCCTGCCGCCCTGGCTGCGATTAGCGAAAAAATAGGCCGACGACACAGCGAGCTGACGCCAGCGTCGGTCGATTTTGTACTAGGTGACGGTCGTCCGATCTCGAGACTTCGAACATGTGCTGCAGCCCCCACCTTCGGTACAGGAGATACCAACATCGTCCACAGTCGCTCGTACGAAGACAGCGGAGGAGGCCCGTTCTCAGCTGCTCTTTGTGACCTGGTATAAACCAGTGCTAAACTTATCACTTGAGTCAAGGGCATGATAGAATTGGCCGACTACTCACCTCAGTCTTTTACAGCTAAGCTAGCGGTCCGATATCGATAAGCTAAGACAGCACGATCAAGTACGGCTTTACCTTTGGTGAGTTACTGATCACCATCGACTACAGCCTACAGGGACATGCTTTGCAAGACTAGGGGAGAAGCCACTTCTGCGATGACTAGGATACTATCCAGTACCGGTCTGGGCCTTCTTCGAATCGGCTGTGTTGGGACGTCTGAGTCTGTCCGACAATCGGCCGGGATGACATCGGGTTGAGTATGTCAGAACAATTAGTCTGTGCATTTCAAACGCTTACGCGGACTACGTCGACGCACGGCTACACTAAGCGAATGTCTACGACGTTGTCCATTACGGTGCCTTGCTACACTGCCTGCAGCGGCTCATCCGACATATTTGAATGCATGTAAAACCGTGATTTTTCACCACATCTTTTTCCGCCCACAACTCGTGTCTGGCCCATTGACATGGCCTTCAAGATCATGAAGTTGCTCACTCGTGCGTGTACATGTCTTTTTGCCTGCAGCGGTTCCCCTGACATCCCGACCAGACGTGTTACTCCCCATCCTCCTCTTCTCCCTCCTTGCCCATTCTGCTTCACGACTCATTCTCCGCCAATCTCTCGTTGAAAATGGCCTCAGAAGTAAAATGGCTGCAATATGCACCCCTGGCCTTGCCCCGCACCCATATCGTCTGCAGTACACTGGCAACCTCCAGATAGACAATCTACTTTGCCGCTTGGTCATCTTCTTCCACGCCCTCATGGATACAACATACTTTCCTCTCAATGCCGCCCTCTATCCTGCCCTCGGTATCATCATATTAATTCCCTTGATTGAAGCTGTCCGTGACCGCCGTCCTCTCATTCTTGGTGCGCCCACTCCCGTCGGCGTCATCTTACAACTCTACTCCATGGGCTTCATCATACCCATTTATTCCCTCTTCTTCGTCATCACCGGCGCCGCTTCCATCCGGCCTAGTCACACCACAAACCCACCTTCTAAAATAGACCGAGCCAACGCTGAATCCCTCCTCTTTGGATTCGTCGTCGGCTACGTCCTCCCAACAGTTCTGATGCTCCATTTCATAACACCATCAATGACCGCTATTTGGCAAGGCTTTCCCATACTTATCGCCATCGCCACCCTCGCATACAGACTCCTTCCATCTTCACCCAACATCCGCTCAGGTCATCCTACCATCATGGCCACCCTTACTCTCGCCTTTGTCCTCTCTGGACTTCTCCACGCTGTATATATCTGGCCTCTCCTCCCCGATATCGAAGCCCTGCGAACACTCTTCGTACCGATCAACGTCGCGGACGTGGTCGATTTCGCAGCGACTCCCATTCCGGACGGCGCGCACGGGTTCATCAAGTGGGACATCATTTTCGCCATGGGCTCGATGATGCTCGCAACGCTTTGGATGGCGGACACCGTGCTCAACTTCGTCGGAATCATTGTATGGTATGGTATTGCGACGATCGTATTCGGTCCGGCCGCAGCGATTGCTGGCGTGTTCATGTGGCGGGAAAGACGGCTCAACGGGCAGAACCACGGGTTGCTGAAAAAGACGGTCACAGGGACCCTACGCAAGACGGAATGACAAGCCAGATATGTGCGTATCCCACCGCCGCCTTTGGCTGTGATGTAACGAAAACGAAAATGAAGATATTGTAACATTGTACCTCCAGACCGTCTATACCCCCGAGCCCGTCTCGCGGTGACGAAACGCACCTGTGCAAATACTATGCTTGAACTTGAGCAGTTGATCATTTGAGTGGCTGAGCATTGTTACCTTTACCCCCGTGCGTAATGTCACAAACGAAATGCAGTACGTACGAGACCTGCAACGTGATTACTAGAAGGCGAACTTTGCGTTAGTGCAGACTCGGCACACCCGGCCATTCATCATCTATGATACCTCAGGCCCCCAATACACAGACCCCCCGTCCCGAGAAAGTGATCCTAGGAGTGTGATGAACGACCGAGTCAACCGCAAACTGAGGGTCTCGGATGAGTATTACTGATACTATTCTAACTCCTTGCAGGAGCCCACGTGAGTCAGGTTCTTGTTCGCACAACGATAAAGACCCGGGGGAAAGCAAGGTTCAAAATATTTCTAGGAGAACCCTCGGGCGGTCATTCCCGCTTACTCGCCTCTCCGAGGATCAGGACCGTCGGGAAAGCGATACACAGTACGAATAGGGGCAGGTAAGGGAGCAGGATGGTAGCAGTTTCGAGCCTGCGATGCCCATCCGAGGTTTAGGGTTCCAGCTACCAATCTTGAACCCTGTCGAGGGAGTTGGCCAGAACTAGGTACTTGAACGGAAGAGGGTGTCTGCACATAATTCAACCCAGATCAAATGAGACAAAAGAGATACATATATCGATTATCACTCACATAACCAGACCACTCGAGAACTTCGGTTCGATGGTGATCTCTGCCCCGCTCTCGTCAAGCGGTTTCAATACCTTGAACACCGCCAACACTTTGACGATCACCCCCCAGACAGCCGCGTCTGCAAAGTGTCTACCAAAACACATGCGTCGACTGAATCCAAACGCAATGTGTTCAGTGTCGTTTGGTTTGAGGGACCCGTCATCATTGAGGAATCGTTCAGGGATGAAGGCGTGAGGATTGGGATATCTAGATTCGTCGTGTGCCATCGACCTAGATGAACATGCTGTCAAGATCTATGTAGAAAGAATGGTCAGTACACTAACCACAGGTTCGCTAATAGGAAAGAACCTAAAAGCGGTGTCAGTGAATACTCAATGACTCGGGGATATATCTGATTATTCACCCTTTGGGATATGGAACCCAGCGTATACATCGTCCTCCACGGAAACGTGTGGAACTGCTGCACAGTTCATTACGATCGATAAAGAGAACCCATAAAGATGTAGGACTGCTCACCTAGAGGCGCGATAGGGCTGTATCTGAGTGTCTCCCGAAAAATGGCATCGACAAAGGGCAATAAAGCTCGGTCACCTGTTCCTGGAAACCTGTCCGTTCCGACAACAGCGTCAATTTGTGCTTGCGCCTTCTCTTGCGCATCAGAGTTCAACATCATCATTAGGAAAAAAGTCATCAGGACTGAGGTGGACTATGTTAAACTGTTAGCAGAAGGTTTGCGCAGGAGGCTTTGGGTGGCGTACAGTCTCCGATACTAATGGTTTGCACAGAGTGGATGAGTGATAAATCTCACTAAGCATCTGAGCAGCGTACCCACGAATGCAGTCCCAGCTGCCTCCTTGAGTGACTCAATCCAGAACTCGTTGGACAATGTTCCCTTCTGCTCAAGAATCTGCAGGCCATCATGCATCATAGATGGTGCGATGCTATCACAGGGCTATTGTCTAAAATTAGTATTCAACATGAGGAGGAGAAAAGTGTTCGAAATCACCTTTTCTAGCTTCCGAAGAGAATACCCAAACGGCTGCTCGAGATACACCTTAGTAGCCGCGTGTGCCATCTCCATGTCTCTCTTGAAAAACATGCCGGGAAACCACGACGGGAGGTGGAGCACTGTCAACGAATCCCTCTTGTAACCAAACAGGAACAGGAAATATGAATTAACTCACAGAACGGGAAAGTACTAAGGATAATCGAAACGTCAGGACGGACAGAGGGTAAAATAATGTTCAGAAAATTGGCCATGATGCCGACCATCTCGTCCTTTGGAGATGTCACCTCATAGTCGTATGTAGTTTTCAGCATGATAGAAGCTGTATATCTTTAAAGAGAGTCGAGTTAGGTATATCACCGCATTCACAATGACTCGCATGTGCTTACTCGAATACATGATCATCGAGTTGTTCAGGCGTATTGAGTAATTGCTGGATAAGATAACCTGCTTTGTCGTGTAGGACAGGAAAGAATCTGGGTACTGCATCGAGCCGAAATGTTTGGTGAAAGAACCGCTTGTGCAAGCGCCATCGATCTCCGTAAGGCTGCATACCGGAAGTAAAACCAACACCATACCTCAAATAGCGAATTCAGTTTAGCAGGAGGATGAGAATCAATGAACTAACAGATCATTGGAAACGAGATAGGGACGATCTGAGTAATTCCTGGAGCGTCTCTCCATCAGGTCCTTGGCAATGTTCTCAGAATTGATTGTGATGATATCCCTTCCCATCAGCTTGGAATGAACTATGTCGCTTACATGGATGGACTTCACTAAATGGGGTGAAACATGATTCGTTGTAGCTTACCGTACGTTTTTGCCCAGTCGGCGTACGTTATCCATGGGGCACTTGTATTAATTCCGATTACATTTCCGACAAATGGTAAACCAGGAGGTCCAGGAGGCAATGGATAAGGGTTTCGGCTTGTGAGAGTTTGTCGTCTGATATACAGAATCAGGCCACCACCAAGAACAAGGGCAGCTGCGGCTATTGACCAGTCAGACATTGCATGGGGGTCAATACAATGCAAGGCGCACTCACAAACCCAGATAATCTCGTATTTATAACCAGAATCGTAACTTAGCTGACAAGACCTCAACAGTAGCATTCTGTGATCCCGCTATAACCTAAATTCGTCTAACCCCGTTGTGTGATCAGTACGGCTAGTTCCGTGGTACCGCATGATAACGAAGAAGTGCCACAGGCGAGCATCCCGAAATGAGCTACGACGTGGGGCTAGCTGGCCTGTGCCAGTGAGATCGTCCTCGTGACAATGGCTTCGCTGATAAGAAGCCTTTTTCTGAATAGAACATTGATCGTTTAAATACAATCAAGACCATTGAAAGCACGGCTCCGGACCATAAGCCGAAGCAAGGTCTAGCGCCAGTCAAAACAAGATTGAAAAGAAATCGTCGAAATCCTTGACTGATAAGTAGGTCATCTTCTTTTGATCACGATTCCGCCGTCGAGAAAACCAGGAACGTCACGGCCACAAGAGTGATAGGACGTGTTGCACCAGGGGCAAAATTCAGTGATCGCTTGTACTGCTTCCCACACGCCACGTCCCCGACGTTAATATTATTAGGAAGGAAGTGCTAAGTCTGAGACTCACCTGAATTATTGGGTTTGAGGAATGTTTTTGTGTTGTAACAGTCGGATAACAGTCGGACCTTTATTACAAATTCAAGAAAGGTAGCGCTATGATGGCACTTATTTTGCCCCGCCACCTTCCTGATACGGAGCTGGAGCAAGAGCAACAAGCATGAATCCGTGAGCGAACGTTACTGAGTTGGCGTCGCTGACGAAGAAGCCTGTGCGCTGGTCCGAGCCTTCGAGGTTGTCGATGGGTGTGGGACTGGGATATTGCCGGCGGTCAAACCGGTCAAGACTCACGACGCGGAGCAATATGAGGTGGAAGCAGCGGTAGGTCCTTTGTGCAACCTCGTGTCTCCAATTGCAAGTGTTGTCTTAGCACTTCCTTCCTAATAGTATTAACATCGGGGACGTGGCGTGTTGGAAGCAGTACAAGCGATCACTGAATTTTGCCCCCGGTGGTTGGTAAGGAAGAGGTGGAGCGCCCACCGGAGGTACGCGGTGACTGCGTGGGAGATGTATGTTGTAGGTCCACGTGTACTATTCTGACGATGACGGGAGATTAAACATCGAGGTATTACCTTGTACTTTACTTGAACACTGTTCAGCATGTTTTCTAAGATACGCCTAAGGAAGAAGGATGGTGAGCGGTGTGTTGTGGCAAGGTCGTCGATGTACGGCGCTGACGAGAGTTACAGAGGGGGATAGGGCGGCCTCACTTCCCTTGGACAGTGGTCAACAGGTGGGTGCATAGAAGTCAGCTAAAGAGAGTCACTGACGGATACTCAGCAATGTTCCACCTCCCATGAAACGAAACCGATCGAAATCGATGCTGGAGATGCAATACGTTCGGTCGTATTTCTCCCTGACGGGAAGCATGTTGTGAGCGGAGGAGAGGAGGGGGGGAAGATTCAATGGTGGCGAGCGGAGGATGGGAAGGAGACAGGGAAGATGATGAACGCTGGAAGTCGTGTTTACGATTTGGCAGTCTCGCCAGACGGTCGGTGGATCGTGAGTGGGATGTTCAATGGTCAAGTAGCGACGTGGAACGCCGCGACCCACGAAAAGGTGACGTCTTTCCAAGCAGCAGGCGACAAGTATCAGGTGTGGGCGGTGGACATATCAGCCGACGGGACAAGAATCGCGACAGGATCGACTGACAAGACGGTTCGCGTTTGGTCGTTTCCCACAGGCGAGCAACTGCTTGGCCCTCTCAAACACGACAATTGGTTGGCCGCAGTCAAGTTCTCTCCTAACGTACGATTCATCGCTACCGTTACGTGGAGGCGCGAGTCTCAGGCTGTTCGGATTTACGACAGCAACGATGGTCATCTCATCGTAGGTTTTCCAATCGAAGTGCACTTGAAAAGCAATGGATCGCTTGCTTGGGCAACCGGTAGCGAACGACTCTTTGCATTGTCTAAGGACAGCAACATCCACTGTCTTGACGTGCTCACAAAGAAGACGCTCGCGAAATGGCGCATTCACAGTTACATCCCAAAATGTATCGCACTTGCATGCAATGACACGGTCATCATAGTCTCTACTAGCTCGTCGCTTTCGCTCTGGGACGCTACGACGCACCAACAAATTGGAGCTGTCATCGGCCACTCCCACAGCATCTCGTCCATGACCATCTCACCAAACCACGACATTGCGGCCGCTGGAGACAGGGCGATCACCCTTCGGAATCTTTGTGACGTGCTTCCCTCTCCCTACCGCGACAACGTAAGTAACTTACTGGTGCGAGATCACGTCTTCATCAATCAGTCCTTTCCTATTGCAGGTGCGCTTGGAGCAAGAGATCCGGCGCTTGCGGGTGGAAAAAAGTGATCACGAAGACAAGTTTCAGTCCCTACGAACGCAGAATGCTCACCAAAGTACGCTTTTAAACCACATGCCTCTTCTATGGTGATATTCAATTTAATTAGGAGGCGATGTAGCAAGCCTCGAGAAAGCTGTTCAACAACTCCGTGATCAGCTTGTTATGCTCAATCAGGAAAAGGAAACCCTCAAGGAAAGCTCAGGTACGTTCTCTCCGCCATCAACCAACGTCGTTTACAATCTCATCCATTAGATCGCCAAATTAACCACCTCAGCGAAACCGTTCAGGAACTCGGCCAGGCGCTTGCCACCTCTCAACACGAAGTCAATCAATTAACCAAGACGACTACGTCACTGCACGCAGACCTTGATACACAGCAAGCGAGCTCAGGTATGCTTGTTTTCATCCCAACGTACGCCTCTCCCTGACCCGGTTTTTGTACCTAATGGCATAAAAATAGCTGATCGTGAGCGAGTCGTCGAAGAGCTACGTAATGCACTTCGTGTTCATGAGAAGAAACACGAGTGCGAAAGGTTGTACGTCCGGGGTCACATATATGATGCTACACAGCGTCTCCTTGAGATTGCGAGTGCAATGACGGAGAATCTGAAGCAAAACG
Source organism: Leccinellum luteum (assembly GCA_038091855.1). Taxonomy (NCBI): domain Eukaryota; kingdom Fungi; phylum Basidiomycota; class Agaricomycetes; order Boletales; family Boletaceae; genus Leccinellum; species Leccinellum luteum. The sequence continues at coordinate 11,730 of JBBPPG010000210.1, read as the reverse complement.
ATCTAATTGTCGACTGGCTCAATGGTCAGTTTTTGCAACACATCATAGGAGAATATGTTCATCCGTGCCATTAGAATTCACGGACAAATGCTCGTCAGAGCTTCGGACAATCGGAGATGAGGCATTAGGTGCCAGGAAGCATGGCGAGGCACTGTCAGCCTACTCCGCTATATTGTTGCTCATACCCTCGCCTTCGGAAGGTGTACTGATGGAATGGGCGAGAATGGCACTCATTCGTTACTCAACGAGTGAGGCATTGGGTGCCGCAAGCAAGGTATATTCCATGTGGTTATTTAGAACGACTTGTTGACTCTCGTTTCACTCAGTTCAAGCTTCCAAGACGTCATGTTTACCGTGCGATCTGTGAGGTTCTCGAAAGCAACGATCGTGTTATGGAGGCAATTGAATGTTTCCAAAACATGAAGGGCGAGCTATCGCAGGAGACGAGTGGTTCGGATGAACGATCGCAATGGGAACTGGGTGAGTGCCTGCTACGACAACACTGAGACTTGGCTGAAAATATTTTGAGATTTTCGACAACGCTATGTGGAAACGTTGGAAAAGGATGGCGATGAAGCGAAGGACGCTCAGAACCACGATACAGCGATTCGATCCTATTCAGGTGCACTCTCACTTGACCCGGACAATATCAACGATATCATAATCAAATGCTGCAAGGCGCGAGTAGGGTATTTGGAGGACGAACTACGTAAAGTTACTTTGGTATGGATTGAGTCGTGCGTCTCAACATGTTGAGGACATTGACATTGGACGTACTATCAGGTTATTGGACGCAACCCATTGTCCTACAAAGGATACAAGACGAAACATGCCGTATTACATAGCATGGGACGCTACGAGGAAGCATTCGAAGCATTCGAAATGATGATGTCGAGCATGAAGGAATCACCTGACCCACAAATTCAGGGTGAGCCTCTCGTTTATATCACGCAGACTACATGGGTTGATTTTGTGTTGATGATAGACCTTCGGAGAGGATACCTTGATACCACCTCACTAATCCGCAAGGCCATCGAGAGGACCATCCATGAAATACCCCGCGCACTCATTGACATCGCCACTGGTCGTCTCCATGACAAGATACAGCAAGCAGCAGCTTTCGAACAACTCCCCATATTCAACCAGTTGCGATCTTCCATGATTACTCATAGTCGGCTCGACTGTGCACGCATAAAGAGGGAGGTGGAGAAGTTTTATGAATACGTGATGTTCTCGCACAGGTGGCAGCCGCCCGAGCCAACTTTCCAAATGATCGAGAATGCCCTGATCTATGGACTACCCACATCCCCCACGATCGACAAGCTTGTCAACTTCTGCAAGCTTGTACAGTCTCACCGTTTCCGATGGGCGTGGAGCGACACATGCTGTGTCAACCAGAGCGACAAGGGAGTTCAGCAAGAATCCGTCGTTGCCATGTTTCAGTGGTATTGCCGTGCGGCACTGACAATCGTCCATCTTGTCGGTGTTTTCTCAGATACACAGGAGCCTGGGTTTCTGTGGAGGAGTATCTGGAACACGCGCGGGTGGACATACCAGGAGTATGTCGCTTCGAGGGTCATCCAATTTTATACAGAGGACTGGAAGCCGTACCTCGGTCTGGAGATATTCAATCACAAGGAATCACCCATCATCCTTGAAGAGATGGAACAGGTCACAAAGTTTGCTACTCAGGCCCTTGCAACGCTTCAGCCAGGGGTGGCCAATGTGCGCGAGAAACTCTATCTTGCTTCGAAGCGCGAAACTACGCGGAAGGAAGATATCGCGTACTGTCTATTCGGGATCTTCAATGTTGCCCTCCCTGTCATATATGGCGAGGGTAATCAAGCAGTCGGACGACTCTTGGAACACATCCTCACGCGGTCGGACAATGTAGCCATTCTCGCCTGGACTGGGAATGCGGGTAGCAACCACAGCTACCTTCCTTCCGATCTTACTGTTTACGATCAAGTTGTTCCGCCGCATGTTCCGCAACCCATCGAGGCCGCCGAGATGGATCGGATGGTTATTGAGTTGCAGTCATCCCTTCCTGATTCCTCCCTGATTGATCAGTTGTATAACCAACTCCATGATCACCCATCAATGTCCGTTATTTCTGGTCGACTGAAACTTCCAGGGCTCGTTTTCCGCCTCACTGATCTCACCCTTCTCTCGGCACCCGAAACGGACTCGGACGTTTATGTTTATTGCGCCACAAGCCCATTTCTTGGCGACGTACGGATCGAGACCAGAGATGACTCGCTAACGACGCAGCGTCTGGTTCTCGTACATCCATGGATTAGTCCCTTGATCGACGAGGATTTTGAGGGCGACCCATTATTTGATCTACACGTGCGCGCACTACGGCTCATCGTGCGGCTCAGGCAGCCGTTCGGTGCCCTGTTGTTAGCTCTGCAGGGGCGCGTGCATTATATACGTGTTGCGACGGACAGTTTCATCAAGGTTCAGATTCGGGAGGAGACGTCATTGAAGGATTTGGTGGGGTGTATCCGTACGGTCGACGTCCAATAGTCCCACGTTGTTGGTTTTTGGATACTGGGAGACGAACTCCAATGTATTCACCTCTGACGACAAGATGTGTATTAGTATCCCACTTTCGGAGCTAGCTATATCCCCCTGCTCGCTGATCGACGAAGTTACTAGCCAAAAAAAGATAGCAGTCCGGAACATGTGTGGGTCATTGAATGTGATGTGTCGATGAACGTGTTAGTAATTTGAACGCCATTTGGTCCCTCGCCTCATTTTCCGTGGCGATCAAGACGAGGTCGACCTGTTTTCGAACCCCGCGCCGACCACAACTCGTCTCGGATATGGCCTTCAAGATCATGAAGCTACTCACTCGTACGCGTTGTCCTTTTCGCCCGCAGCAGCTCCACTAACATCCTGACCAGACGTGCTACTCCCCCTCCCCCTCTTCTCCTTCCTCGCCTTCTCTGCCTTCCGACTTATTCTCCGCCAATCCTTCGTGGAAAATGGCCTCCAAAACCATCTCTCTGCCGAGTGCCACCCAAACCTGTATCTCCTGCAATACACTGGCAATCCCCAGATTGATGAATTCGTTTGCGCAATGGTCGTCTTCTTCCACGCCCTCATGGATCCAACATACTATCCTCTCAATGCCGTCCTCTTTCCTGCCATCGGTATCATCACACTAATTACCTTGATAGAAGCCGTCCGTGACCACCGCCCGCTCGTCCTCGGCGCGCCCACCGCCATTGGCCTCCTTTTCCAGCTCTGCTCCATGGGTGTCATCATACCCATTTACGCCCTCCTCTTCGTCGTAACAGGTACCGTATCCATTCGGCCCAGTCACACCCCAAACCCACCGTCGAAAATCGACCCATCCAACGCTGAATGCCTTCTCTTTGGATTCCTCCTCGGCTACGCTTTCCCTACGGCCCTCATGCTCTATTCTGTCGACCCATCACTGACCGCTCTCTGGCAAGGCTTTCCCTTCCTCGTCGCCCTAGCCGCCTTCGCATACAGACTCCTTCCGTCTTCTTTACCCGACATCCACTCAGGTCACTCTGCCATCATGGCCGCCCTCACACTCACCTTTGTCCTCTCTGCACTTCTCCACGTTCTCTATGTCTGGCCTCTTTTCCTCGACGTCGAAGCCCTGCGAATGCTCTTCGTACCGATCAATATCGCGAACGCGACCAATCCGGCAACGGTTTCCCTGTCAGACGGCGTGCACGAGTTCATCAAGTGGGACATCATTTTCGCCATGGGCTCGATGATGCTCGCGACGCTTTGGATGGCCGACAGCGTACTCAACTTCATCGGGATCATCGTGTGGTATGGCGTCGCGACGATCGCGTTCGGTCCGGCCGTAGCGATTGCTGGCGTGTTCATGTGGCGGGAAAGACGGCTCAACGAGCAGAGTCATGCGTTACTGCAGAAGATGGGCTCGCGAAAGACCGAATGACGGTGTCGATAGAGTTGCTTCTTTTCAGCCTGCCGCCTTCGTTGCGCTGTAGTGAAAATAAGCCGACAAAGTGACGGGCGGTTTGACGCCGGAGATACGTCGGTTATTTTGTGTCTTCGCGGTCGAAGGATAGCTTATCAAAACATTACGCCCTCTGACTGGGTACTATAGGTGTGATCCTTCCAGGCTAGCCTGTTCAGTGGAAGACCCAGCGCAAATACTGTTCTCGCGTAATCACAGTGAGTTGTTATCTTGTCACCTTAGTTCATGATGTTGCACTGGTAGGCGATGTGCAAAATGCGCACGTCATGGTTAGTAAGTAGAGCACAGAAGCGAAGCAATATCCGCAAACGCTGGTTTTCACACAAGTTTTTCATTAGCCGAGAGGGCACATCCGGTGTTATCTATGATAACTGATTCTTTCTTTCCCTTGCGCCTCCGTGTCGGCGAAGGGACCCCGAGTCGATGCCTGTAGGTTCACCACAGAGCGCTTACCTGTCTGACTTCAACACAGTACTCAGAAGTTTGGGGTAGAAAAAGGTAGGCATAGTAAAAGGTAGGCATAAAAAGGGTAGGCATAAGAAAGGGTAGGCATAGAGAACGGTAGGCATAAGGCATAAGGCATAAGGCATAGGGGCATAAAGTCGTAAAAGGTCGTAACAGGTCGTAAAGGTCATAAAGGGTCGTAAAAGGTCGTAAAAGGTCGTAAAAGGTCGTAAAGGTCGTAAAAGGTCGTAACAGTCGTTACTTATCTTATTTCTACCGACCATCGCTGGCACAAGGGACGCGTGCTGGCTCAAAAGATCAACCAAAGCGACCAGTAACTTGACCTACAATATTCGCAAGGGTTTCTTTGTCGAGCTTCCCGTCGGGGACACTTAGAGGCTTTGCACTTGCGATGGTAACGCCGCTGAAAATATCATTATAGCGATGACAATGCGGCAGACGAGACCTCGCGTTCGGTCCGTTTCGTCCCTAACACTTGTCAGCCCCAGAAGAACAAGGTATGGGATGTCGCTCACCTGCAGATTCCAGAGAACTTCTCGAGGGCTTAACGCCCGCTATAATCTTATGCAAGTTATCATACTTGCCCTTGCCCTTCACGACTGATCTCAGGTTGCCATTGTTAGTGCGTGGGATATACCAATGAAGAGCAATAATCGTACTCAAGGGATGGATGCCACCGCCGAGAAAGTGTGGTCTTGATCTAAACAGTTGAGAACTGCCGCGCGCATCAAAGGCAATTGTCGCCCACTATCTGGTCGAACAAGAGGATGCTGGAAACACAGTGTGATTCCTTCTGAAATACACAAAGTACTGGCATTCTGTCAGACAAGGGACGGTGAACGAATATGAGCACAATACTGCTCACCTGAAGATTCGGGAGAACAAGCTTGGGACTTGGCGATGGAAGTCATCTCGATAGTCTTTGGTTGGTCCGTCTGGGTCAGAGACCCCCCGGGTAGACGGCCGAATTTCTTGACTCCTGTGAAGTAACGCAAGGTTGGTTAGTAATAGCTAACGACATTACGATCACCGAAGAGCTGACCGGTGGACGAGCTACCATCGACTGTAGCTACATGCTTCGAAACACTACTAGAAGCGAGAAGTCCTCTCTGCGATGCCGGTAGCAAAAAATTGCGAGGCTTATTGCAGAGTCCTTGGTGAAGATAACCCAGCGTCGAGCTGGGCCATCTTCGGACTAGTCGCAACGGGATCATCCCTGACGTCCGAGGTGGGGTATATTGGAGCGTCTTCGTCGAGTTGTCGCATGGCTTAATCTCTTCACTGCTGCCCTTGGTGGGGGTATCGTGCGTCCCATGGGTATCTGGGTAAGGGGTATCGTGGGATTCGCGGGTATCTTCAAGTTGTTGGCGTTAGGCCGGGTATCGTTGGGGCGAGCAGTGGAAGGAGATTCCTTGGTAGTCTTGGGTTTCTTGATCATCGTATCTTCAGTTACTCCTGCAGTATATCGCTTCAGACTGTGCAAGGTTGTTAATGAAAGCAATTCGCACGTACTAGGATTTGGAAGTGGAGTCCTTGAGCCACCCGATGAGGTTGAGGCCACGGGCATGTCTTGAACGACTTTGGAGCATGCCCAGCTTCTGGCGGCAACGGGAGGAGTGGATACTGTGTTTCGCATTCTGGTGGAAACATTAAGTTAGCAATACCTCTATGTTACGACGTATAGGATAAACAGTACCGGTTGCTGTCTTTGCAGCCTCCGTCCGACGAGCGGGAGTGGAGAGAATCCATGCCTTTCGCGCTTCCTGCACAGTATGGGCGGCAGTCGCTAGAGACATTCACAGGCGGGACTACCATCTTGAACCAGGGAGCGTTGCCTGAATGACTGCCATCCTCCTGAAGGAACACGTTCTCGCGAAGAGCGTAACGTCAGATCTCTTGTCGTCGATCTTCATGTCGTTCCGGCTTGGCAGTGAGTTCCTGAGTTGTCGTCCCATATGAGTCCACCTCTGTGCGCTGAACGAACTCTAGACCGGAAATGCCAGCGACCCTCTTCCTCGTTCACCAGGATATGTTGACTTGTCGCGTGAGCGCGGCGCGGGTATTCGAGTGTCTTCAGTTGCGCTGACTCCATCCTTGGATCGGACCATGTACGATGCGACGAAAACGACCGTGATGACTAGGTGGTACAACAAAACGAACTTGCACCACGCCGGAACTTGGAACATACATCGTGGTCGTGTCGTTGCTTGAGCCGCCATCCGAGCTAACAATCGACGTGGCGCCGCATATGTCGACCGCGGTCGCCTACGAGCGGGAAGAAAGCAGCCATGGCGTGGACCAGGTCGCTGGATGATGGCGTCTGGAGAAAGCCGCCCGCCGCCGTATCTACTGATGAACAAGAAAGGAGGACGAGGCAGAGAGTAGAGAGAAGATGCGAGAGGGAATGGGAGAAGGAACTAAGGGACGAGGTTGAGATGGGTGGCCTTTTATATGTGAGTCAACCACTGAGATGATGTCATGGTTTGAACCGCACGATGACGATGTCAGTAACGTTAACCTTCCACGTGACCTGGCTGGACTCTCGGAGACTCATCGCGCGTTGCGGACACCGGGCGATAAAGAAATGGTCCCTGCATTCACTGGCAAATAACCAGAGACTTACCTCAGTACAGACGCACTCCGAGAAGCACGCGTAGTCAGTCACACAGTCACACCCCCATATGTTTGTCAGTCATGCCGCCGTACGGTGTCTACACGCGCACGCGCACCATGTCAACGACGCGATTGAGAAGATTTTGGTGCAGAAGCATACCTCATTTGTGGCTCATCGAATGTCGACGATTACACGGGCGGAGCGGATCGTGATTCGTCATGCTCGAGGCTGAGTTGGCTTGTTCCTTTTCTTGGATAAACATAACGATGGACGTGACGACGTTGATAAGATAGAACGAGACGGCGACGATCTGTAACGATAGGAAAACACAATAACAGACCTGACAATCTAGCTATTCAGAATATTCATGTATGAGAGATTCCCCTTGCTGTACGATGCCAGTGGGTGAGGCACATGCAAGGTTCGGATGAGGATGGAAGGAGGCACGAAAAATATGTGGTTGATATGCGAGGCCTAAACGAAGCTCAAAAGAGGCGCGAACGGTACGGCGGATGAGGCACATGCAAGGTTCAGACGAGGATGGAAAGGGCACAAAAGAGGCACAAAAGAGGTGCGAGCGAGGCGCAGCTGTGATTTCAGGTGAGTGCCTCGCGCGAGGCGGCATCCAAGGGAAGTATTTATACCTACAAAGGAAACTAGTAGTCTCTAAGATGCCTATTGCTACCGAAAATGGTCTGCCTGAGGTGTCCAGCCATACACCATCAAGTAGTATCTACCCAGCTGGAGACATGGCAATCCGTGCCAACGAGAAACTTCACAAAGGAAACTTCACATCTGGTCCCTCAAGGCCTCACAGTTCACCGCAGACAGACGTCTGGCGCTCGTGCTGCGGCCGTGCCAGCATTGGATGGTGCAGGCTGGCAGCCTTCGCCCAGTGGGGTGCAGCGTGCTCAAAGCAGGTCACATACGCTTAAGTTATACTCGGTTCAGGCTTGGATGCCGGCGTACGTGCTCGGCGCAGAAGTCGACGCGTCGCCGTAGTACAAGTGGCCGTTCCTTAGGGTCCTCGTGCGCCGCGGCCCCACTGGCATGCTCACGCGCTCACGGCTGTGCTCCTGGCTGCAGTGTATCTTTGATTGGGATCTCCGCCATGCTATTTCTTTACTGTCTGCGCGCATTTTCGTGTTCAAATGAAGTACTAGTGAAAGACATATTTTGCGACTCATCCTTGGCGCTTCAAGTTTCAGAGTAGAACAAGGGAAACTGAACAATCGCCTCCCTAGACGAACACGATATGCGATCCCTCGACGACTACCCCCTCAATGCCCCCTCGGGCCGTAACCAAGCTCATCCCACAACCGTATCCCGTACCGACTATCATCTAGGCTATCAACGAACATCGGTTTTCGGTTTTCGGGATTCTTGAAGTTTCGACAACTTGAACGTGAACCACCTGTGTCTCTTTGGCATAGATTCGTTGGGCTTGATCACGCTGGTTGGCTGCCTTTTCGTGCTTGGTACTGATGACGGATGGCACATAACCCTCTGTCGCCATTGATAGTCGTCACTTCCACTTCCTCGTGGAATATCGAGCGCGATGACCCCCAGGAACAAGTTCGCGTTGGCATTGTGAGCGTCATGCATGCTGTGTCTTCATTTTTTATCCTCTGATGACACCAATAGCCAGGCGAGGACTATCCGATACGTCTTCCTTCCCGCTTCACATTCTCTGGGATCACTATGTGTTCTGCACTCATTCACATCCGTCGTTTCCGCGCGGCGACCGTGTGCGAATGATGGCTCGCTTGTCACACGACAAGTCGGTATTTTGCACTACCAGTACGCACAGGTATGTCATTTCCCAGCCATGTTTCCGGGTCCCCAGTATGTTCAAGGTGCTCACGCTCTGGATCCTCACCCAGGCTAGTACTGTGTTAGATAGCGAGCAAATCTGTTCAGATGTAATCGCAGTTTCTGGACATGCTGGACAGCCTTAACTCGAGGCAGCTGTCCAAGATCGATGGAGACTGGATATGAAGACGGGGCGTAGTCTATAATGTTTACAACGCAAATTTGTTCAGCGTGTGCAATGTGTGTACTCAGATCAAATGAGTCTCGACGACCCAAAAACACACTGTCGATTGTCGCATCGCCAAGGCGAACCGACGCATTCGGGGATATTACTATTACACGCAGCAAATTTCCCAGTTTCCTTCGCTCATAAGCCCGGATGCATAGTTACCCAAGCGTTTCTTTAGCTTCGTCAGAATCCTCTTCAATGTCATCACCGGCACCGCTGCGTTTGAAGTTCTGCATTCAGCCGCCCGATATAAAGTGACATCTCGATTCGTCTTCTGGTAAAGAACCGCCGACCATTCATTTTCTGCGGAAGCGTTCGGTCAGAACGTATGACCCCTCCTCTCTAGTCGCCAATGCGCATGCCTGAACGCCCAGAGGATCTCTGAACTTTACAGTCATGATGCTCTCTGGCTACTTCTGTAGTTGTAGTGAGATCATCATACGTCATACAACACCACATTCGTCACTTTTCCTAACGTTGAGCGCTTGAGCACTCGTCGCAAACATTTTCTCTGAGATCGAGGAGGAGAGATACATCTTCGTCGAGTTCCTGAAAAGAGAACGTATGCTTCAACAGGATCATCGACCTTGTTCATCCTCCGTCGCGTACATCTTTCGCCTTGGGTTTGCCCTTGTCGTCCCCTTCTATCATGCCAATCTCCTGGACTCTCGTGTCTATAGGGAGATTCTTGACATAAACGACCTTATTCTTGGAACCGAAACTACTTGACTTCCGAGTCGTTCTTGCCCTTCTTGGCTGACGGGGGCCCCAAAAGGATGGGTGGCAAGAGTGTAGTCGTTCCTTCCGTCTTCGTTACCATGCTTTAGCACGAGCACTGCGGGAGTCTAGTATGGGGGGTACATTGTGGAATGCACATCAGACACCGGGGGAACCATAAATCCGCATGTTTTTTCACCTACTAACATCCGTGTCGTCTGCATCTCTGACACCCACAATATTCACGCCGCGCAACCACCTCTCCAAGCAGGCGACAATCTTCTCAACGCCGACGACCTCGCCTAGTTGGGTACACGTCCCCGAACTCTGGCAGCGACGCTCTCACCGTGACGTGGTTGAGCATGCAGCCCCACCCAAATCAAAGATATTCGTCGCAGGAAACCACGAAGGGATCTTCGCCGAATCCGAAACACGCGTGTACATACACCAGACGTACCCCGCACCGACCTAGGTCATGATGATCGTGCGATTCGGAGTGTAAGGAGTTAGGACCTACCATCCTACTTGAAACTACAACCGGAAATCGAGGGTATCTTCCGTGATAGATATTCTCGTTTGTGGACTCCAGGTCAAGGCCGACTATGTTAACAAAGTTGTTCCAGATGTGAAGTGTATAAAACTACGCGTGAGGTCGCTGACTGAGTTACGAGCCAGGCTGTCGCGGCGGACCACGGAACTGGTTGGCAAACGTCCCCATCATTTCGGTGGGGGTCATATTCCATCTCACCACACTACTTGCCAGAAACCCTAGAAAGAGAAAAGCATGGAAATGTATCAGCATACGTCAATTCATTTTTGGCCCCACCGGCCCACCAGCGGTTCGACACGACCGTGCAATGGATTGAGAAAGTTGCTAAATCGACTCACCAACTCCAATACCAACCATCATCATCTCCCCAAAGATGCTTCCTGGTACTCGTGGGCGAGCCATGCGTAGCGCATATAAACCGGTCAAGCCAAGCGCGCCTGTCCCGACGACTCTACATGATATGCAATCCTTGTATTCCCATTGCTTCCCCTCTTCTGGCGGTGTCAAAGCAAGTGGATCTTACGTTGGGGTTGATGGAGGCGATGACTTGGATGCACGCGGTGGTCCAGACATTGTGGAAGGAGAAGTACTATTTCGGGAGAACATCTCACTTCAATACACGGATGTGTCTGGTGAATCGTCAGATATCTGCAAAACTGTCACTATATCATCAAATGCAAATGGTCAGTGAAAGGCGTATGGATTAGCATCATCAGATTCGCAATACACTGTAGCGCTTGCACTTACGAGTGTGTGGCGTTGCCACATCGAACCTTGCTTGCGAAAGCGGAAGGTGAAGTTAATAAATTTTTCAAGCGAAAGAACGTGCAAATGAAGAGTAACGAAACAGTACTAGTGAGAGATAGGATGAGACAAAAGGCACTTCAACCTCCCTTTTGTGTATGAACCCAGCGCAAGGCTCTCAATATGGAGATAAACGATACGAAAGTTGCGCTTCGTAAAGGAAAGTTCTTTGAGAGTGGTGATCTGAACGATTTCACCTTGGAAGCTACAAAATCCTAATTAGGTTGTTTACGCATGTGTTCGATCTGCACACGAAGTAAGGATCCAACATCACGTGCCAAACGTTACATTTGCGTGACAAGACAAAGGAACAATGATTTGATCAGTAGTTAGGAAAAGTACAAAAGCGATCTATGTAAAATACAAGAAAGGCTGAGAGAAAGACTTCCTACAGGCCATAATATGAAGCCGAGGAGTGCAAGAATTTACAGCCGTTTTGGTAAATGATGGCACTCGCGCGGGAAAAAAATTGTCAATTACGAGTGCCAGTGGTACTGTAGCTACCATGTGTGATAAGATAAGAATTATAGTACTTGTTCAACGTTCAACGT
>JBBPPG010000209.1:0-36226 GCA_038091855.1 Leccinellum luteum | reverse complement strand
GGTGCAGAAGCACGCAAGGGACGAAGAGAAACCTCGATGGGTATATTGCTAGGACTAGGCAGGTACTACATGGTAGTATCTGGTAGACTAAGGTGGAGATTATCTAATCGAGAGTATGCCCGTTATATAGGTACGGGAGGTGAGCACGGACCAAGACGAAAGAGGTAACTGAGGAATGGTCCGATATGAGGAAATCTATGAGTGGACAATAAGAAATGCATGAGGCATCAGAGGGAACGATGGAGAATGTCTGGGAACGTGAGAGAAACGAAGAATGAGTAATCCGCAGTAAGAAGGATGAGTCACGAAGCTGCGGATGACGTATGCAAGATAAGCGATAACGGAGGCAAAGAGATAGAAGTCGGGAGACCGGGAGTACCGGGAAACCGAGGAGAGACGATAAGGGAACTGAGATCAGGAAACCGGGAGTACCGGGAGACCGGAGTACTAGAGCGAAGTGGAGCGAGAAGATAACGGAATTAAGAGAGACAGAAGAATAAGGCAAAGGAAAGAAACAGAGGAACAAAGAGATGGAGGGACAGAGAGACAAAGAGACGGAGGCATAGAGCAGAGCATGTATGGCAGGGTCGGGGTCAGGGATGAGTGGAGCGAAAGGAAAAAGATAGGGGTATCATGATGAATCGTAACAGGTTGTAAAGCTTACATCTTTATTCACAAAGAATTGCGAGTAAATAAACTTGCATCAAAGGCAGAAGAAATGGTATTTATCAGATATGAAACAGGAAGCAAAGCTTATCGCTTCTATTGCCCGACTCATCGGAGAACATTCATATCATCAACTGCCATGTTTGATAAAGCATCATTTCCTTATTGTTCAAAGAAGATCAAACCAATCGATGAACTTTCTGCTATTCCACCAACTACTTCCAAGCCACCATTACCGGAAGACAAAGTACAAGCCGTGCCTGATAACGGCAACAATCCATCAAAACCTGACTGACATTATCCTGATCAGATAATTTCAATTCCACAGGTATTTCGTTTCCCACTGGATAACCATCCAGGAGGAGTTATGGCACCCCACCAACAAACTCCACCATCGCCACCACAACCTTTCTTTGGTCCATCTGGATCATCTGGATGGAGAAATGATGGTACTTGGTAGTATTCACCACCTTGACCAGAGGAAGAACCATTACCCTTACCCATCTCAGAAATGACGGAATCAAGACAAGGATCTTGGTATCTGTCACCAAGTGGAATTCAACAAATTTCACCAACTCCAGGTTTCTCACCACCTACGCCATCTGGTAGATCACCATTTTCTAGAGAAGAGACCTCTGATACACGAGTACCAATGTCAACACCTCCAAGAACATCTCCTGAGAAGCATCAAGAATCTCTCGAACCATTCCAAAGTTCTCCGGAATGACAACATCAGCATAAGAAATGGCAGTTGGAATGTTTCACTGATAGTGGACAGAGATTACTGGATCTTGAGTGACATGCTCTAGATGAATCCCTTTTGCAAAGAGCAAGGGATCCGAGAACTAGAGTCCCAACTACTCAGGAATTAACCAGATTACCACCTAGACCATGGCTAGCACCCAGAAGAAGTCCTTCTGAGACTATTCCAGAATTCTGAACTCATCCACATCAATACAGACGAGATCGAGATGCATCAGAGGAACCACAAACTCGGGTCAGGACATCATCCAGAACTCTGATTTGTAGAGTATTACCTGATAATGTTTATGGAGAAAGGACACTGCTTGAAATAGAGCAAGATCATCATCAAGATGAACCAATGGAAATGATTGAGGAGGAGCTAACTCCTCTTTCTCCATTAACTCCATCTATGGATCTTACCCCTCTGGGAGAAACAAGAATTCCTACTAATCTGGAAGATATGGAATCCAATGATCTATATATGGATCCGCATCTGAATCCTTTAGCTCTCAATGGGTTAGACACTACCTGTTTGCTGCTACTGCAGTCTCTAGAACACTGGTTCATTATCGCGATGTTCAGAAATTTGACACAGCAGAACAGAGACTTTGGCGGAAAGCGATGGAAGAAGAGATTAAGTCTCTTCATGACCGCAAAGTATGGGAATTAGTGGATCTCCCATCAGGACATAAACCCATTAAAGAAAGATGGGTATATGCTACAAAAAGTGATGGACAAAAGAAAGCACATTTTGTCGCAAAAGGCGTTACTCAGGTCTATGGGATAGACTTTGAAGAAACCTTCTCACCAGTCACTCGCTTCGAAACAGTACAATTACTCCTTGCTCTAGCAGCATTGGAAGACTAGGAAATAAAAGCACTGGATGTCAAAACAGCCTTCCTTTTCAGTGAGTTAGATGATGATGAAGAGCTTTATATGGAGTAACCTGAAGGTTTCATCAAGAAAGGAAAAGAAGACAAAGTTTGTCAACTTCGGAAGGCCATTTATGGTCTTAAACAAGCCGCCATCAAATGGAACAAGGCACTTCATAAATCCCTTATCAAGATGGGATTTAAACGAACTGTCTCTGACCCTGGCATCTGTATCAAATATATTGGCAAGGATAAGATCGTTTCTGTAGTATATGTTGAAAATGCTTTATTCATGGGATCTAACATTCTGTTGCTGAAAAAGCACATCAATGATTTCCTAAAGGTATGGGAATCACGATTTCTCGGTGATGCCACTGAATATATAGGCATGAGAATTACCAGAGATCGCAAGAAATGAACTCTGAGATTAGACCAGATTTCCTATGCTGAGAAAGTTATCAAACGTTTCCAGCTAGAGAATACGAAATTCGCTCTAACACCTTTACCTTCTGGGTATAACCCAAAACCCAATGAAGAGGAAGCAGATACTAAACGAAGATCCAGATATCAATCTGTGATTGGATCTCTTCTATATATTATGCTTGGCACTCGACCAGATCTTGCTTATGCAGTAATCAAGATGTCGCAGTTTTCTGCAAATCCATCAGAGGATCATCTTAACAGATCTCTCTATATCGTCCGGTATCTCCTATATACCAAGGACATGTCCATAACATTTAATGGACTTGCAATGCCTTTAGGCTTCAATGCCTACTGTGATTCTGACTGGGCTGGTGACTTGGAGACCAAAAGGTCAACTTCTGGCTATGTAATATTCTTTGCAGACGCATCTGTCTCTTGAAGTACCAGACACCAGAAAATGATAGTTTTTTCATCCACCGAAGCATAATATGGTACCATGACCGAAACGGCTAAACAATTAGCCTGGATATGAAATCTCTTTCAAGAGATTGGTCATGAGATTAAGCATTCTATCCCTCTCAATTGTGATAACCAAGGAGCTATGTTTCTTGCAGAGAATTCAGCTCAAGAAGGATGTTCGAAACATATAGCGATTAAATATCACTATATTCCTGAAGCAATCCAGGAATAAGAAGAGTTACAACTCTTCTATGTCCCTACAGATGATCAGCGGGCTGACATCTTTACAAAGAATATTCCTTTTCATTCTTTCCGCAAAGGCTGCTTATGACTGGGTCTAACCAATTACTCTGCCACGATATGACTCATTCCATCAGCTCACTGAGGAGGAGTGTTGAATCGGTAGTATCCTAATGCTACCGAGTTACATAATTGTTCTAGATTATTCTTTTAGTTTTGCTTATGAATTATAGATAAGGGAAACACATCCCATTGGATATTACTCATCCTTATCTCTTGCTTACTGATCATGTATGAGATACTTACGCTATTGGTTAGTACTACATCACATGATCTACTAGAACATTCTACCACGTCACATGACTCTTGTAGAATATTCCATGCCTTTCTATAGCTACAACACGTACAAACATGTACTGTAGTATGTAAGGGGCATCCCTGACGCCCTTCAATAACAAGGTCTCTTTCACTCATACTGTGATCGACGTCTTCCCTCAAGCCTCTCAACAGCTTTCGCCCCTCTGTACACTCAAGCTCCTTTACCTAGTAAGTTTTCTACTAGAGAATACTTCCTTGCATCCTTGGCCTGCACTGCTGCATAGAAACCTTGTACAGTTTCCATATGAATTGCCATGGGTATGTTTCTCAGTTGGTATCTGTCTTCAAGCAGATTCATATATGTTTTTATAGTGCTTCACTCTGGCCTCAAGTTGGACTATTTTCATGAGCACAATTGGGAGCACAATTGGATCAAGGGTGCTGAGGAGTTAGTCTGTGTGGAATTTACTATGAAGTACCAGCAGAGTCATGGAGACACATCAGAAACCAATGACTCTGCAACTGTGAACCCTGATGTGGTGTGTCATGTACCTACTTCCTTATATTTGCGCTGACTATACTTGAAGAATGATGATCTTGGTGATTATGCTGTTGGGACCTCATCTACCCCAGTCATCAGTGAACTTGACGAATACTTGCACCACCTTCCAACTATTAAAACCAGTGACCCACTTATATGGTGGCATAACAACTGTCGCATGTACCTAAAACTCCATCAGATGGCACTCAACTACCTTTCTGTTCCAGGTTCATATTACACACAACATACATTAAACTATACTTATATCAATACTAGCAACTTTGACTGCTGTTGAGCAAGTATTTTCGCAAGGAAGACATCTTCTTCACTTTACTCAAAACCGGTTAGCACTATCAGCAATCCGTGCTTTCCTTTGCCTGGGTGCCTGGAGAAGGTGTGACTTACTCTTCATGGAGGATGTTTTGGCAGCTGTGAAAGCTCGAAAGAGGAAATGAGATGACATAGAAACTATTGAGGATGAGCAAGATACTTAAACTATACATTTTGTGGCATCTCAAGTCGAATGTAGTACCCATGGTATTATCGAACACTGCAGTGTTTGCCATACACCATGGTCATGATGGGTTGGTGTTGACTTTTCATGCCATGGTGTTACCCATGCGGAACCCTAATCATCATCTTGATCCCATACAATGGCATCTCCATCTCTTTGCAATGTCGGTCCATCGACGTTGGCTAGCAGCACGAATAGTGCCAGTACACCATGGCCAAGCATCCTGGCATACAGCTCCCCAGGATTCAAATTGGTGCCAACGTGGACATGACCTGCTGCACCTGCCCCCCTTACTACCTCCACTGTTGCTGCCACTGTGCTGTTACTACCAGGTCCAGGTCCTCCTGTCGGCCATCCAAAGTGACAACAAAAACTAGAACAACAATGACATTGATGGCTAAATTGTCTTGTGATGGTGGCTCGTTCAACAATGCACGTTCTGTCACCTTTCAAGACAAGTACGTGCAACACAGGATTCCATCCATGATTGCTGTTGCCAGTGTGCACGAGCAGTGACAACAATCACTCTTCACCTGTTACGACTGACCCGGGCCCAGGGTAGGGTCAGAAGTAGACCAGAAGTGCAGTACCAGAGATCGAGGAGCGAAGGGACGAAGAACTCCTGATCAAGAGCTCGGGTGGAGGCTCACAGGAACTAGGTGTTCTGAGGTCGAAGGGAATGTGCATGAACACACAAGGAGATGAAGGGGAAACCTCGATGGGTATATTGCTAGAACTAGGCAGGTACTACATGGTAGTATCTGGTAGACTAAGGTGAGGATTATCTAATCAAGAGTGTACCCTTATATACATAAGGGGAGCGAGCACGGACCAAGACAAAAGAGGTAGCTGAGCAATGGTCCGATGTGAGGGAAATCTATGAGTGGACAATAAGAAATACATGAGGCATCAGAGGGAACGATGAGGAATGTTTGGGAACGTGAGAGAAGCGAAGAATGAGTAATCCACAGTAAGAAGGATGAGTCATAAAGCTGCGGATGATGTATGCTTTGATAAGAGATAAGATGAAGAAGTAATCCGCAGTAAGAAGAATGAGTCATGAAGCTGTGGATGACATGTATGCTAGATAAGCGAAGGTGGAGACAAAGAGATAGAAGTCAGGAGACTGGGTTTACTGGGAAACCGAGGAGAGACAATAAGGGAACTGAGATCAGGAAACTGTGAGTTCTGGGAGACCAGGGCGACAGAGAGAGACATGGAGTGAAGAGATAAAGGAACTAGGAGAAACGAAGAGACAGAGAAATGAAGCGAAGAGACAGGGAAATAGAGTGAAGTGCGGAGATGGAAGAACATAGTGAAGTGAAGGAACAGAGGAAAGGACAGGGCAAAGCAGGGAGCATATGGGGGCACCAGGGTGTGCAGAGCGAGGTGGCGTGACTCATAGAGTAGCGTGACTCATTGGAGTAGCATGACTCATTGAAGTAGCATGACTCATTGGAGTGGTGTGACTCAATGAGCAGAGTGTGTGTGGCAGGATCGGGGTCAGGGGTGTGCGGAGTGAAGGAAAAAGATAGGGGCATCATGATGAATCATAACATCACCCTCTCCTTTCTGCCGATTTTCTAACTTTGTTGGTCAGCGACAGACCAGGTCAGAGTAATGAATCAGGTGGCAACGGGTTGGACACAGAAATGAACGTGTCACAGTATCCAATTCCAGAAAAAGGAAAGGAGAAGGCTGGGGTGGATGACAAGGGGTCAAGATTTCCGAGCCCCCAATTCTGCTTTCCCAGGATCGACAACATGAGTTTTATCCTCCTTTTGGCTTTCCGATTGGTGGACATGCTTGAATTCTTTGCATTGCTGCAGTCCACAGAGGACTGGGTCATGCACAACAGACCGATCTTGCAAGAATACACAGATCGTCACACTTCGTTGCCGCTGGGTTGCAGAGTCAAGATGTCGGTACGTGTGTCACAAACATTTGAGTGTCTCCCTATCTGATCAAATGTATATCTATCTCTCAGATACATGAACCATCCGACTTCGTCCTGGGCTCGCTCCAGCTGCTTGTCAACCATGATAGCAAAGACTGTAGTGACCGTTCTCACTAACTTGGCCCTCAGCTCATAGAAAATTTCATAAACTTTGATTGCTGGGCAAAGGGATGCTTCTGATCCCGGCATGGTGTGATGAACATATGTAATGACATATTGATGATATGTTTTTGATTTGATTATCTCTCTCTCTCTCTCTCGTTCTGGTGCTATCAATCACTGACCAACTCTGTGTTCAGCTCTTAACGATGACTTTTATGAAAGCTTTATACAGTTGATCGACTGGCTGGTCGAGTTTGCCCTTGAGCAGATGCGATTTTGCAGCAGGACTAACTAGCCTGGTTATTGAGGATTTCTTGTTTGGCTACAGTCAGTCAGTCCATGTGAAAATGAACTGATGCAATAATTAATGGTGATCTTCATAGTACAATTCAATTTGAACAGACTTGGAATGAGCCAGGATCTTCCCTTTTGAATCAAGTCAAGTTTGCAGATCAGAGAACGTGTGCAGGGCATCTTGCATCAATACAGTGTAGACTGACTCATGACATTGTCCCAAAGCTCTTCTAATCTGTGCGGCAAAGGTACGACTTGACGCAGAGCCTGTGACAGCTCACTCTGGTCATCAAGTGAAAATAATGGAAGGCATGCCAGATGTTTGTGAACAAGTGGCCATGAGCGAGCGATGAAACAAAGGCAAGGGAAAGTGATCTTCTTAAGCAGTCAAGGGCAAGCAAGTCTCAAAAAACACCATTGGATTGCACCTGCGCATTGGAGGAAGAGCTTGGCACAACGTTGTTCTAGTGTGCGACACTGGAAACATCCCTGGCATCAGCAAACCAACTCTTGTATTGGCAGACCTGTACAGATACCACAGAGAATTACAGCAAGGTACCTAGTAATACAGATTTGTACAGAGAAATAGGGGAAATGCAACTCAACAATTTTAGTATGAATATAGGCTGAAATTTTTATGGGCCATTGTTTATATATATTTATGCTTCTTAGCAATTTTTTGTAATCATAGATACAAATGTGGTTATGTAACAAGCCAAAGACTTTCAATCACATGTGGCTGTGTAAATGTCAATCCACTGATGCTGGTGGCTCCCATGCTCACGCTGCCAGCTCCTTGAAAAACAATGTTGGGCCATGTGCAACATCATCCCTTGTGTCCATTTGAGGTTGCTCCCCTCGATTCCACCTGCCCTGTTATCATCAGGGGTTTTGAGCGAGAACTCCGTGTCGGTGCTCCAGAGCTTCTGTGTCTGCAACAGGTGGATCAACAACTCGCAGGACCTGTTCAAGCATCTCAGACCATCCTCACGGTAGAAGCCATCCAAGGCATCTTCGACATGTCAATGCGGTCACTCTACTACTCAAGCTCCTGCTCGTCGACACAGATACAATGTTCTATCATTTCCAAACAGTCTCCTCTGTCAGTCAAGAAAACTCCTGATCATCCTCTAAACTTCACCCTCGGCCATGTGCTTGCTCATACTCTGCACAACAGAATGTGACTGACTAAGTCATCCGAACAACCTGTGACTGCAGACAAGAAATGCCCAGTCAAGAAGCTAACTCTTGCTTCGTTCTCTCACTGGGAACCACAGGAGTTCCCTGTGTCACTGCAGGAAATGGGAAACATTTCCCATGGTGCATCTAGCAGCAGTGTGTCCTCCACCAAGGCCAAAAAGAATGCCATGTCACGCTCCAAGACATTTATACATATACACCCTACCTGATCCCTCTTCCTTCCCCATTGGGAACCAGACAAGTTTCTTGCAGATTGTCCTTCCCTACCTTACTCCCTCTCTTCATCAGAGGGAAAAAGTAGGAGTATTCTGGTAAGTTGCCAGAGTTCCAAATAATTCACATTTCATGCCACCACATACTGTATAGTTGACTTGGGACACACTCGAGACCTTTCTCAGATCTGTCCTTATTGCAATGAAAATTTACTTTTGCATCCCATACATCTACTTTGAAACCTGCTCACAACTGCATGCAAAAGTTGGTTTCAGACCTGCATTTGAGAAGTGGTTTGAGAACATGACGATTTACATATCCGACTATCAACGACATCATTTCAAATCGCCCCAGCTACCAATTGCAGAGACAGAATGTTGGTCAAACAACAGATTCAATCATCGTGGACAAGGATGTCATCAGCGATGCTGAAGATGTTGATCTTGGTAGGGGGTATCCTGAAGTAAGAGGTCTTCTGGGGCATAGTCAAGAAGGAAGTCTGGCATCTAGTGCCAAGGGCTAATTCGCAAATCTCAAAAAGACTTAACCTGGTTAGTATGTCTCAGTGTTCCATGTTTGCAACCTATCTAAAATGCCGACTTCCATTGTAGCTGTGGTGAGCAGGACTCTATGCACCACCATGTGATATGATCTTTTTCCGCTGTCGATGTTCGGTCTGTCTCTCATCACGTCGGTCACACTAGCTGAATTTATTCAGTGTGTCCATATATCAGAGATACCCATTCATCTCATTGCATAGGATCTTAACCTCCAGATTGAAGATGCTATCATGACCTTGTGCGAGAGTGCGCAATGTGGCAGCATTATGCTCTCAGATGCAAGTGAGAACAAATGTAATGGTGCTGGTGGATTTAACGACCATTCCACCACCTTGTACCGCCAACTCTCCCATGCTTTAGTGTGCTATGTCCTCATCCATTATCTTTTCTCCAACCTTTCTTCTTCTGCAAACTCCTTCCACCGAGCTCTAGCGGGCTTCGTTACGATCCTATCTGCAATGACCATCTCATTATGGGTGCAGCAAACATAGCAGGGCAAGGGGCATGTCAAGGAAGAGGGAAGGTGTCTGGCAATGCGTCGGCAGTGTCAGAGGCAAACATTGGCAGGGAGACCCACTGGTAGACCAGTCAATGACTGAGCATGGGCAAGTTGGAGATGGATGCAATGTCTGGACAGTGAGACAAGCAGGTGGCCTCTGCTCACTGCAAAGGGCACACGAGCAGTCAGGGTGATACCACAGTTAGACATGTAATTCAGTACCAAGTCTACTGCATCATGATTGCAAGAGCGGAAGAATCAGCTCAGTGATTTTGGCTGGCTTGACAGAGGTAAAGAGCAGGAGAGCATGCCTTGTTGGCAACCAGACAATGGGTAATGGATAGCAGTGCTGCCAAGACTGCCTGCTAAGTCAGAGCATATACAGTATTCATTGCAGATAGTGAGAATAGGCTTGGCACAAGGTGAGACCTACATTGATACAATCATCCTAATTCGTTTTCTGACCATTCCATTTGTTTCAGTGCTCTGTGATCCCCTCAGCTTCTAGATCTGGATCAATCAGAGATTAGATTGTCCCCGTTGGTTTGATGGTATGCACTTCCTCTTCTCCAACATCTGAATGTCATCTCTGAAGTCTATCCTTCTGCTGTTCATTCCTTTCAGGCCAATCGCTATTCATGCAGCACTAAATCCTGCTGTGCGCCACGTCCTCACGTTCCTGGATAAAGTGCGGTACATGTGGAAAGCAAGACTGTCAATTCCCAACTTGGGCCCTATTTATTCTCAACCATTGTCTCCTTTGTGTTGATTGTTCAAATGCATGGTGAGCAATCTTTCCATGACTTGTCTTCTGTTTGCTTGGTATGCTATCTATTGTGACCAGCAATATGAGCTCCTTCTCTATACAGGATTCCTGTAGCTGATGCCTCATGCATATGCTCTTGATGGCATGCTGGAGCACTTGTTGGAAGTTGTCAAGTCAAAATTTGGGGGTACTTCTCTTTCTGAAGCTTGCAGCCTGTCTAGTAACCACTGATTTGTGATGTTGCAACGATCTTGCCTTTCAAATGGAGTACAATGTGTTCAAGTGGCACAAGTTGTCTGAGCTGCTCAAAACCACATGTATATCCACAGTGGAATCAAATATAGGTTCCTTTGTCCTGTCCAGATCCCAACATGGCTGATTGAACACTAAGGGTCATTGTGATGTCCTGATGACCTCCAAAAGAATGACTTGAAGTGTTGCATCCTTGTGAAGGTCGAGCCCTCCTCTGATCAAATATACTGCAGATTCCTGCTCAGCCACAGAGCTGGAATGGTCCAGCCATCATGACCAATTCCAGGACTAGTAAGGTTCAGTGCAGATCAACTGCCTGTCAGTGATATAGCCATGTGGGTTGCTGATGTCATCAAGGGAAAAGGAGTATGAAGCTCCATATAAGATTCAAGCAGGGTTTTAGTGACTGCCTCCTTCCTTCTGCTTACTGATGTCCTGACTGAGGCTCGTGTTTCTGTGGTCTTCCAGTGTGTGTATTGGTCTTATGTCTGTCAAATTGCTAGACTAACATCATTCTTGCTTTCATTCTTGATTTCATTCTCACTGTGTATGCCTTCCTTTCTACCAATGCCCTTGCTCTTCCTGCTCAATTTTAGATTGTGGATGGACTGATGGTGTTCTTGATGATGATGTGGAAATGCATTGAATGATGGACCTTCAGGGTTGTCAAGATTGTGTATAAGGGCAGAAATGTGTACTTTTTCTGCCTCTTTTGTCTATGGAACATGGCTTATGTGTTATATAGGCCCTGTTTGGTATGTAACATTCCATTTGAGTGAGTGGGAATGTCTGTCCACATGATTTCTATCTTGTGTAGGGTTATGGCTGAGGACCAGGTGGTTTTTGTATTGTTATTCATGGATTCATGAAAGTGAATGATTTTTATACCTTTTCAGGGATCTTGTTTGTTTCATCACTGACTATCATCCCTGTTCCCCTGTTCTTTGGTCTTTTCTTCTCTGGTTTTATATGCTTCTATTCATCCAATTGTTAAAGGAGATATCAATCCTTTAGGTGCAAGTCCAGAGCACATGAGCCATGACATCAATGGTCAATGCTTCAGCCAAAGAACATTGAGAGTTTTTTTGGATTAGAATTAAACTCAAGCAAAAGCAGAAGTTGTTGGAGAACCAAATGGTAATGTATATTGGCTTCAGAACAAGAGGCTATGTGACAAATGGTAGATGAGAATTACTCCTACATATATTGATTGTCACTAGTACTTTGTATGCCTTGATTTGTATGCACTTATCTCGAGTGAATATTGAGTTTGAGATAATTAATTGTAAATGTGTGCATTACTTACACATGTACCCATACATTGATGAAGTATTATGATCCTGCCTTATCTATTAAAATCAGGATTCTGAAGAAGAGGTGATGCACAAGCTTGCTGATAGGACTATGTTATGGCCTCAGTAGCATGGTTTAGGTCAGCTCTCTGGATAAAAAGTACACCTGAGATTATATACCATAATAATTTCAGCAACTCTGAGGCATCTCAAAACAACTTATATGCCACTATGACAGTAGATTCTAAGCAATTGCAAATGTATATGTCTATTCATCAGACTGTTAACACCCTGATCATATCTCTCTGGAAATGTTAACACTTGAACCTAGTGGTAAAATAATGAAGTGCAAAGAATAATGTTTGATCTAGTGATGTCATGGTGATATTCAAATAACAATATTAGAGCTTGGTAGCAAAATGATGAAGTGCATAGAATAATATATAATCCAGTGATGTCATGGTGATATTCAAATAGTAATTTTGGAGCTTCATAGCAAAATAATGATATCCAAAGGATAATAACTGATCTGGTGATAAAATGTCTGCCAAGAACCATAAGACATTATCTATTTAATGAAATTATGGATTCAAAATGACAGAACCAGATATACATTGATCTAGCTATGTCAGATTGTCAAATAGTTGATCATATTCAGCTGGGCATATCAGCACTTAAAAATTTTGCTGATGCAGGAGGCTCTGAACCAGCTAGCTACATTACAAGAAATGGAGGAGATATTGGGTCGCTCTGTGCTAGCCTGGAAGGATGTTCACGATTGCACAATGGGTTATGTGGCACAGAAGGTGGAAGAGGGACGATTATCCGGTATGCAATCCATTCAACACATAGCTACATATGACCTCTTGAAGGAAGCGGAAGTAGTTCCACAATATGCCATATGTTCACCCTACTACATATGTACCATATGGGTTAACGGTTACCGCGACACCGCAAATACTAGATCGATTCGGTCATATGCATTCTTTGAGTGATGTTACGCATAATTGCCACTCAAGTAGACCTAAGTATATATTATACAAAACATGCAAACGGACCAAAGTATTTTAGCCTTATTGCTTCCATTTCTTCTTCCTCTCGCATAGGTGCCAGAAAGTGGTCCACCTCTTCCCTCCACTAGAGATTCATGGGATTTGGTGCAAGATATGCCATGGTATATTCCCAATAGATCAGATACCATCCTGCCATTTCCCAGTCTATAATGGTGACTATGTTATCCCCATCCACCAGTATATTGAAGCTGCTGAGATCGCTGTGGGTGAAGACTGGACTTGGACAAGGTCGGTCGTGCAGACACATCATCTTGCCGACCTCTGGGTAGTTCACTACAGCTTCCTTCATTCCATTGCGGATATAGAGATGGAAGTCGTGAATGTTATCAAAAGGTCCAATCATGTTAGACGTGGGAAATCTGCAGTTGTAGAGTGGTTCTCCCATAACATTCGATATGCTGGTTCCTGGTGCCAGAATGCTCCTTATTTCATCCAGGGCCATTGTCCTTAACTGGCGGAGGATCTTTTCCTATGATTCTTCCGATCTAGATTCCCAACCATATCCAAGTGGCTATCCCCTGATCCTCTCCATCAGGATGTATATGCATCCCTTGTAAATGAATGCAGTATGAACCTTGGGAACCAGGATGGAAGTGTGGGCGGAGATATATTGAAGGGTAAAGGCTTCTTCGAGCCATATACTGGGTCCATACTTGACACACAACATTTTTGTGAGGAATAGGACTGGGCCATGCTGATGACAAAATAGCCTGGTAACCTTGATTGCTGCTATGAGTGCAGATCGAAATAAGAGGGTATTGTTTCTGATGCTCATGAGGCTTGATCCAGTATTTTCATCATTTCCACTGCTTCGTTCCCTGTGGAAAGTATGTTAATTCATAGGGCAATCGGTAGAATGTACATGAGGAATACCACTGCTGGATAGCATCTAAATCCTTCAGTCTAATAACTGGCATGTTGCCAAGTGTACCCTAGTAGTCCTGTTTGTCTATAAGAGGCAGTTGCTTGCTTCCAACTGCAGTTGCCAATGCCCCTACTTATATATAGATCACTGTGAGAATGGCTGACAAAGCCAGTGCACAGCAAATGCTGGACATTCAGTTGGTTACTGCATTCAACAATAAGGGGATTCTCTGGAATGAGGAATGAATAGTTATGAGATCAAGACCCTCATAGGTCGACCCCACGAGAGGTAAGCCATTTAGGGTTTAGTGGATAATGGCAGGTGGTACTTTAATGCAGAATGGATATCTGATATGACCCATCAAATGTCACACAAGAAACACTGCAGTTTCAATCAAGTTTAATAGTCAAGCTTGGTCAAGCTTGGTCAAGCTCAGCCAAGCTCGATCCAGCTTGATGAGTAATACAGCAATGCAGAATTGATATTTGATGTCTCAAATCTAGTATTGCCCCATCCCCCTATTGAAGTTTCGATCAGGCTCGGTCAGGCTTGGTCAAGCTTGATGGGTAATGGCAGGTGGTACAGTAATGCAGCATTGCTATCTGATGCTATCCATCAGATATCACACAAGCAACACTGCAGTTTCAATCAAGTTCAACAATCAAGCTCGGTCAAGCTCAGTCAAGCTCAGTCAGGCTCGGTCAAGCTCAATGGGTAATGGCAGGTGGTACAGACTGTATAGTAATGCAGCATTGATATCTGATGCTATCCATCAAATGTCACACAAGCAACACTGCAATTTCAATCAAGTTCAACAATCAAGCTCAGTCAAGCTCGGTCAAGCTCAGTCAAGCTCAGTCAAGCTCAGTCAAGCTTGGTCAAGCTCAATTGAGCTCGATGCATACTGATGGGCTGTGATGTCATTTGCATCAATGATCAGGGATGTAGAATGGATCCCATGAATGTCCCAGTCATCTATGATGAATGGCCTGTCAAGCTCGATCAAGCTCGATGCATAATGATTACTGACTAACAGGGCAATGATGCACAATCAATTCCAAAGCTCTTTCCAATCCTAGAAAACTCGATTCAAATTTCATATTAGGTTTAGGGGATTCTCTGGAACAGGGAATGAATAATTATGAGATCCAGACCATCATAGGTCAACCCCATGAGCAGTAGGCCATTTACAAAGCATATCCCGTGGTCCATGGCATTTCATATCTCTGTAACTGGGCAGTATGTATATCAAAACACTTGCATTTAATACTTGAATAGTTCAATTGAACATATGTCACAGGGAGTGCTATCTATTGATGATGCCACAGGAGCTGCCCTCTTCTCATTACAATTTCTTGTCTGTACATTTATCATATGCATGTGATCTACTATACATTGAATTTATCCAAACTCCCCTTCAGACTGCAGGCTGATCCAGGATCCCACCAGTTCCCCTGCTGAAGCTCCAATGTTGCGTCCGTGACCTTCAGCCATACCTTGAGTCTATCAACAATCTTGATCGCTGCAGCCCTCTCCTTGAGCATTTCATGCATGATCATGTTGTTGTTGGAAATGATCGGCACTATTTCCATGCATTCCAAGGGCATGTAATCTTGTGTGTGTTGCATAAGGACAATCAGAGCGAGGATGGATCGTCTATAGAATGTTCCTATGGATATCATATGTGTCAGGGGGTCCTTTGTGCATAGATAGTGAGATGTACGCGATGTATCCTGAATAATCACAGGAAGTCCAATGACCATCCATGTAACGTAGCACTGCAGTGATGGATGCTCTGAGTTTGTTGCAATACAGGCTGCTTCCATGTTTCCATGAGTCAGTAAATGTCTGGAATCATACCAAAATGCTAGTTCTGTGAGGTGCATGGTTGCATAACTCAGAAAGTGTTCTCCTGATATGACACCATTCTAAGGCGTGTATATGGCTTGAGTCACACCAGGAGGCTGGATACTTGATCCATATGTCAGCTATGTCTTGCAGGGCGAGTGTGGAATGGAATGGAATGGACATACAGCGTGTCGCCTGGGCTAAGCAGCACAGTGCCAAATGGCCTGTCCAGAAGCCTATTATCAAGGCCTTTGATGAATAGCTCATCCCAGGCCTTGAACAAGGACTTTCTATCTGCCTCCGCCGCGCCCGAGGTGTCGAGATACACCCATATCTTGGTTCCAGATCATACCATGATGTAGGTGGAGAACTCGCATGCATTATGATGGGCATACGTGAGGAATCCTCCATGTGTCATGAGGTCCCAGCCCCTAATGCACTCCATATCTCCCAAGATTGCCTGTACACCAGAATATGTCTTTCCAGAATTTGCTCCAGTCTTGGGCAGGTATATGTCATTCATGATTGCAGACCTCGCATTGATATTGTCAGACAAAGACCTATTGCTTTCAGTATGTGCATTGATAAGGAACATTGATAACTCACTGAATGAATATTGGAACGTCTGGTTGGAGGTTCAAGAGGTCCAGTAAGTTCATACATTCATTTGGATTCTTGGCTATGTTGATAAATGTCTCCAGAGTGAGTGTATTATGAACCTGGGACATGTCCCCTTGTTCTCCCTTGTTCTGTTCCTTGCTGCAAATAATTGCATCTATGACCTAATTGGATATGTCTGCATGGTAAGATAAATGAGATCATGTACCCTGTACTATGACCTGTTGTTGTAACATAGGCCGATAAAGCAATATCACCTCTGCACTAAAGTCCAGAGCAGGATTTGGCTCCCATCCACGAACCAGAATGGTGCATCCCTTTGATAGTGCATGCTGAATGTTTGATGTCAGGGCCATAATTAACCGTACATCCAGGGCATTGTATTTAAGCTCGACAACCATTGGGCGCCCTTGGCTGTACATGGTGTCTTGTGCCTGAGGTGCCTGCACTATTTTCTTTATGCTGTCTAGATCCTTGAATACAATTATCAGTCACGGAATCAATGGGTCAGAGGACGGGCATGCTGCACCAATGTGGAGAACCATGGTACATATGTGGATACCCCAAGAGATGGCCAGTCGATAACTGGCATGTCCTTAGGGCATGCAATCCCTGACAGGAGCAACTGGGTAGTAGTTGGCATAGCTTATGGAACTATGGGTCAGAACACTTCTGCAACCATACTGGAATGGAACGTACATTTGCAATGTTTCGCAACCGCTCCCTTCACGCTGGAATGAAGCAGATCATCTTGAGCATCTGTGGTATTCGTCTCTGGATCAGTGTCATGTTGTGCCTTCCGCTTCAGCCATTCTGGCCTTTTGACCACCTTATTTCATATGTGAACAGATGTAGTGCAAATCCTAATCTTCATCACATACCTTCGTGTTCTTTGCCTTTTTCAGTTCCTTTCGCTATCATGGCCTTCTGGACCTTTGCAGCGGTTCCCCCCCTCTGTGAATCCCTTCTGGTAGCTTGCGATTCATTCTCTTGCTTCATGGATTGCGCCACCGCTTTTGGGCATGTAGGGAGTACCTCCAGCTGGGCTATGAGTTAGGTATATATACCGGAAGATACTTGTACTGTATGGCATACCTGAGTACCACTTGGACCAGCCTCCTCACTGTTCATCTAAATGGACATCTGCAATTTATGGAGGACATGCTCCAGCAGATCATTGGCATTACCTAAGCCAAGCGCCAATCGTGTGGCATGGACTCCATCTGGATGCCCATCTTTGCTTTCCACTAGTCGTAGATCCTTCCGTGCACATGGCAAGGTGTAGAGCTCGTCCTCATCAAGGTTGAGCAATAGTGGTGTCGTAGATGACCATGGAATCCACTGGCCTGCCTGGATAATCCAGATAGTGGTGGGACCAAGGTAGAGGTCCCTAGAGCGTCGACCAGGTGTCTTAATATGTGGTTTGTTGGTGGGACCATGAAAGACATTCAGCTTGATGGGAAAGGTATCCTTGGGAGCGAGAGGTTTGAGGATATAGTGGGTGGCTATCTTGGTGAGTGGCAGTGAGTGAATGGAGGTCGGGTTTAAGAGGCTGGTTGGCCTGGCACCACTTTGATATTAACCACACCACACAATGGCACGGGGTATTTCTATATTTGGAAGTTAGTGCTGCACAATGAGTGGCCACACATCGGGATTATGCCAAGTGAAGTACAAGGTGTGCCAACTGACACTGGATACAATTGCTGTAACCTCTGTAGAAATATATATCAGGTGCCCAGTGCCTTGGCCATGTTAAGGTGCCTAACTGCTTCGTATTAATCCTCCCATATCTCACACTTTGCCCAATGTAAATTTAGCACTGTGTCTTTGAGGCTCATCTTGCGACTTGCATCTGGGACATATAGAAGGGTGAATGCCCTGTCTTCGGAGGGCTTGAGTGGGTACCAGCTATGTTTCAAGAGGGAGTGGGATGCAGCTAGGTCAGATGTAGAAGGGTTCACACTCCAGTCCATCATGTTGTTGAGGCCCAGGGATGATGATGATAATGACACAACTGGATTGCAGTTGTATAGTCCTGTGGAACTGGGTCGGTCCTTCCCAAGTCCCCTAGATGGTTGTCCCGATGGTCCTGCGCACGTGTGATGTATGGGCTCAAAGCCACTTGACAGCTCTGATCCTGTAGAGATGGCGACGCTGGAGCGCGATGGAGTAGAGTCTGCAGGAGGTCTCAGCTGTGATTCAACCTCGACCTCCCACTCTACATCTTCATCCATTGCATCACCATTGTCCATGTCAATGTCTATATTCCTATGGACATTGTGTATCTATTTCAGCAGTTACACAGAGAAAGGACTATCACATATGGAACAGGAGGCTCGGTGTCCATTACCTGGGGTAGCCCAAGGCATCTCAGTTCATCCTTTGCCCTTCATTTGAATAGATACTTGATGAGCTCCTCATGAGTTGGATCCTGAGTACGATGGGATCGTGAAACAGGTCTGTCAGCTCCATATCCAGGACACTTATCATCACATTCCGGATGCAACCTATGATCTCCAGAATGCCTTACACATATGCCACCATCCTTGGCCCACAGTGGAGAAGCCTTTGTTCCATTGCAGCCGCAAGAGTGGATGCAGGC
This sequence comes from Leccinellum luteum, assembly GCA_038091855.1. Classification (NCBI taxonomy): domain Eukaryota; kingdom Fungi; phylum Basidiomycota; class Agaricomycetes; order Boletales; family Boletaceae; genus Leccinellum; species Leccinellum luteum. The sequence goes on along the minus strand of JBBPPG010000209.1, from coordinate 17,305 downwards.
CTCATATCCTACTAGTTTGTATTTTCTAGATGAGAACATGGATGAAAAGGAGAGAGTGTAGTTTATGACTAATTGTGGCACACAATGAAGATAAATAACAGCCCTGAGCACTGTGCTTTGGTTGCTATTATGAACTTCCACACAATTTGAACCACAATGTAGAAAGGTATAAGTCTCAGTAGACATGGTAGTCAACTATATTACCTGTAGAAAGGTATAAGTCTACAGTAGGTAGTAAGTAAGAGTAGTAACAAGTGTAAAGGATATCTTACCTCAGTAGACGTGGTAGTCAACTGAGGTTGTATGCTATGTATGAACAGAAAATAATGAACATGTTAGATAAGCTACTAAATACGGACTATGACGATTGAACTCCAACACTTCCCCTCAAGCGGCATGGAGTCCAAGCTCGGATGCAAAGTGCTTCGCCTTGACAGAAAGAAGGGCTTTAGTAAGGGTATCAGCTATCATACTATCAGTAGGGCAGTAGAGTAAACGAATGGATCCTTTCGAAACAGAAAAACGAATGAAATGGTATCTAATGTCAATGTGTTTAGTGCATGCATGGTAATTACCATCTTTAGTGAGCGCGATAGCAGATTGATTGTTGTTGAAAAGGGTGATCGGGTTTCGGAGCGGTTCGAAGACTTCGCCAATGAGATGATGAAGCCATAGAGTTTCCTTGGCAGCATGGGTTGAGGCAATGTACTCAGCCTTGGTCGTCGAGAGTGTGATGAGTTCCTGCTTCCATGAGCTCCACGAGATCGCTCCTCCATCGATGAGGAACGCACATCCCGATATGGCATGTTGATGTTCCTGGGATGCACTATCTGCGTCGGCATAGGATGAGGTGCAGCGACGAGAGGTGAGCAACCACGGCATATGTTTCATAGTAGTCAATGCCTTGTACTTGGGTGAAACCATGGGCGACGAGATGGGCTTTGTACTTGTCAATTTCACCGGCTGCATTCTTCTTTATTTTGAAGACCCATTTGCAGTCGACAACGTTCGTCCCTTTTGGCAGTCTCGACATGACATCCCAGGTGTGAGTGTCTGCGAGGCTTTTAAGTTTAGCATTAATCGCTTTGTCCCAGCGTGCCCAGTCTGGCTGTTTCCGAGCTAGTGCATGGTTCGAGCGCTTCCGCCTCACTAACCCTGACATACATCACATAAGCGACATCTTCATCTTCCCATCCATCAGCCGCCACATCAGCTGCGCTCTCCCCCTCATTCTCACATTGGCCCTCAAGAGCCACACCTTGGACTCCACACAGCAAGGCAGATCCACCTTCACGACTGTCATGTGTCCCTTGGCCACTGGTCAGCATGTTGATATAAGGTGAGTTACCTCGTAAATGAGCCAATCGATGCAGCTCGATGACAGGTGCTGACAGTTTCATTTTGTCGATAGCAGGTGTCATGTTTGACGGCAGGGGCTTGAGATCAGGTGGGTTGGTCTTCGGTGAGTCCTCCCTTGTGCCATCTCCTTCACTCTTAAGGCGCTGATTGTTCTTCACAGTTTCTTTCTCCCCCTCGATCTGCAGCTTACTATGTTGCCTAGAATTGGGGTCATCCATCCCGCATTTCGCAAATGAAACATTGCATTTGATGAGTATGGTACACCGTTTCTTGTCATAGATCCTATGGGCACTACTCTCAGCATCGTAACCCATCCAGCAGCCTGCGTGCATTCAAGCTTCGAGCTTCAAGCTGGAGTCATCATGAATCCACATGCGTGTTCCCCATTCAGGTAAGTTCCTTAAATTTGGTTTCTTCCCTGTTAACAGTTCATGTGGCTTTTGCCATCGACCACACGGGACACTATGCAGTTCTTGACCCAAATGGTATGTGCTAACGCCTCTCCCCACAGATTCTTTGGCAGTCCACTCGCATGCAGAACTGTGCGCACCCATTCAACAAGGGTGTGGTTGAGCTGCTCAGCCACACCATTGTGCTGTGGCATATTGTGTGTGGTGAGTTTGCACTTGGTCCCCTCGGTTTTAAGGCACCGGCTGAACTCATCGCTCAGGTATTCACCACCATGATCTGATCACAGGCGTTTAATGATGGCGCCATGCTGTGTCCGTGCCCAAGCTGTGTAGAATTTGTATGTGTCAAAGGTGTCAGATTTCGCCGCAAGAAGATAGAGGTGTGTGTAACGAGTGTGATCATCTGTGAATGACACATAATATTTCTTGTGCCCAGGGGTTTGTACATCCGACAGGCCCCAGATGTCACTATGCACCTCATCACAAAAACATTCGCTCCACTGTGGCTCGCAAGCCTTCCTGACCAGTTTGCGGATTGCTTTTCCATACTCGCAAGACTCACACTGACCCATTGTCATGTGCATAGGATCCAGTTTGATGCCCTTGACCATGCCTTTGGTGACCATGTCACAGATCGTGCTCGGTGCAAGATGGGAAAGCCGCACATGCAATTCCTCCATGGTAAGTATCTCTGGCAAGCTGGTGCTTCCTGTGAATGGCTGGCGTCTGTTGCACCTAACACGATATAACCCATTGCTAACAGGTATCTCGCCTATCAGGTGCTTCTGGGGGTTGAAGATGTGGCAGATGGTTTCGCAGAACAGTGCGGCATAGCCTGTGGCCGCAAGTTTGCTTAATGAGATAAGGGTTATGCCCATAGACAGGGCATACAGGACGTTCTTCAAGAGAATTTGTGCCTTGGTCTTCCCATTTGGTAACTCGACATATAGGTCTCCATGTCCAATTGCGTCGAACGTATGCTTATTGGCTGCTCTGATAGGCTTGGGCGTGATGGGGGTGAAGTTGACAAAGAGGTCTTGGTATGGGGATAGATGCTGGGATGCCCCGCCATTATATAGCTTGACAGTGGTAGATGCTGAGTCCGCATGGGGCAAGGACAGCAAACGGGATGGTGGTGACGATGCCTGGTTCTTTAGCAAAGGACTTGGAGCTGTCAATGAGCCACACACCATCTGGTTTGGATTCCTCGGCAGCAACATTTGCGCTTTTTGGGCTCTTCGAGCTCAAATCCTTGGTTTTTTTGCCCCTGGGTTTCCACCCCTTGGGTGCTTGACCGTGTTTACCACCGCCTTCCTCCCAGCAATCACTACGTTTATGGCCATTCCATCTGCAATTGTTGCAGTTGCCATTAAATTTCTTTGTATGTCCATGCCTTCCCTTCTTTGCATCGGCATTGAAAGCCGTATCCTCCTTTTTGGCTTTAGGTTTGATGGTACCCTGCATGACTAATTGGTCGTATGCATCAATGGCCATGTCGACGAGTTCCTCGCTCATGATCTGGCGGTTTTGCCATTGCATATTTGATGAGATCGTCGTGAGCAGTGTGTTATAAGAACGGGGCAGCAATGTGAACATCATATTGAAAAGGTCCGTGTCCGAGACGGGGTGCCCAACAGATGCAAGCTCTTTGCGGAGCTGTTTCATTGTCTCGAAATGGGCCCGGGCATCTCCACCCTCCTTGAGTTTTAGCTCGCCAAGCTTGCATCTTATCTCTACACCAATAACAAGAGATCATTGTCCGAATTTCTTGCAGAGGAACTCGTAATATTCGAAGGAGATTGATTTGGACATGACATCAATGAAGATTGAGTCAGGGATGGTGACAGCAATCTGCTGCTGTACGATAGCATCTTCTTTCGTCCATTTGGCAATAGCTATCTCATAGTCCAGTATGGCCTGGGCCTCATCAGATGAGCTTGGTATTCATGTGCTGCCTTTTCCGTCTGTGGGGTTAGCTGGTGGACATTTGGTGCCATATAGGTATCCGATCAGCCCATGTGCCATGAGCTCGAGCTCGAGTCACCTTTTCCAAGTAGGCCATTGCTTCCCTGAAGCATCCAGCTTTGGGACCTCGAGAACTCGGTCTCCAACTTTTAGGTTAGACATTTTCATGTGCAGCAGTTGTGGTGGTTCGGTTTTTAATTACAGAGCACCAGGGCTCATAAGCTGTAGAAAGGTATAAGTCTCAGTAGACGTGGTAGTCAACTATATTACCTGTAGAAAGGTATAAGTCTACAGTAGGTAGTAAGTAAGAGTAGTAATGAGTGTAAAGGATATCTTACCTCAGTAGACGTGGTAGTCGACTGAGGTTGTATGCTATGTACGAACAGAAAATAACGAATGTGTTAGGTAAGCTACTAAATATGGACTACGACAATTGAACTCCAACACACAAACGTGGAACCGTCCGTGGAAGCATATTACGTAATGTGGTGGAATGCATTTCCTTGTTTGGTTCTGCCATATATATTTAAGCGATCTGTCTTTAATCTGACACCACAACCATCTCCCATCATTCCTTCGATTTCTCACTGCAATGGCCACTGCACAATATCCCAACCATATGCCAGGCTCTGCGAAGCTCGGGCACCTCCTTAAGACGACTCACAGAATTGTTCAATACTCCGACATGGACATCTTTACCATTTTTGTCAATGGCAAAGAGGTATGCGAGCTGCCACACCGTTACCTCGACCACATTCACCAATTCCTCTGGAGGGAAGATGCCATTCACCTGGTACTGTTCTTCAAGCACAAGCTCAACATTTCGGAGGAGCTTGAGGAGAACATCACAATGACTATGTGGTACATGGACAATGTCTTCAACAGATTGATAGCTGAATCGCTCAATACTCTAACATGGACATCTTTACCATTTTCGTCAATGGCAAAGAGGTATGTGAGCTGCCACACCATTACCTCAACCACATTCACCAATTTCTCTGGAGGGAAGATGCCATTTACCTGGTACTGTCCTTCAAGGACAAGCTCGACATTTCAGAGGAGCTTGAGGAGAACATCACATTGACTATGTGGTACATAAACAATGTCTTTGACAGATTGATAGCTGAGTCTAGCAGCATTGACATGGATGATGCCACCGGGTTTAGCAGCGAGACCTTTGATAGCTACATGCTTATCGAATACTGGGTTCGATAACACAATCCTAAAAATGTCACAAGGTACAGAGAGGAGAATGATCGCAACTTGGATCACAGCTCCCTCAGCAAATGTGGTGAGTACTTGGATATTTTATTCCTACCACATGTATAACAATATACAGATTGGATAGCATATGGGGACACTGTTAATGGGATCTGGAGTGGCTCCAGACTCAACTATATGCTGGTCGAAGCGAACAAGAATGTATTGATTGCAAATAAGCTCCTGGCACAGATGAAGACCTTTTACAACCCACCGATGCCAGTTGATGGTGATTCTATGTACCTATTCATGTCCATTCCTATCATAGTTTGATATTCCCTTTACAGATGGTTACACGTTCACTGAACACCTTCAAAAGGATGATGAGGAGATGGTGGAGGATAGTTTCAACATGAAGCAGAAGGGTACAAGCAAGGACACTGCGGTGGTGAAGGCACGTGCACCCCGTGGAAGAGTGGTTAGCAGCAGCAAGGAAGAAGACAATGATGTGGAGGAGGAAGCGGAGAGTAAGAATGACAAGGCCATCTGAAGCAAGACTGGAAAAACAAAGAAGGTGACTATAAATGCTGGAGAAAAGGGAAGGGGGAATGGAGGCACTAGAAGGGGGAATGGACGGGTGCAAGGAGGAGCATGGGGAGGGGCACAGGGTAGGGCCAGAGGAAGGGGAACATTTCGCTCTGCATCTGTCATCCCTTCTGACGAAAGTTGAGAGCTTTAGCATACGATATAATGTACCAGTGATACTGTTCTGAAATATGCATATTATAGCATTCGGTGGACAGACTGTGGCCATCGGCAGATTTCCCCTCCATGTTCTCACATGTATATCACAATTATTCTACACATCTGATGGCCAGTGGAACATGTGTCAAACATGTTCAATCATGGTCCAGCATGGTTAAGCATGGTCGCGCATGGTCGAGCATGCATTGAACATGCGTTGAACATGGTCGAACATGGTCAAGCATGGTTGAGCATGCATTGAACATGTGTCCACCATGGTTACACACATATTGAAAGAATGCATTGTCCTATTGACCATATCTGTTGATATTTCAGGTCCACAATTGGAGGGCTAATTTGTATTGGTGACATGGTGGGAGTAGTAGTGCCATATTAATTGTGGCCGCATGTGTGGCATTCCACTTTCAGAATTACCACATGTTGTGGCATGTTTGGATCGATGACATGTTAAGCACGATTTGTGGACATATCTCTCTTGCTCCCCAACCACCATCATCTCCATATCCTATCATTTCTATCATCATTTCTATCACTCTACTGAAGCAATGTCTGATACATACTGGACTGAAGCTGGACTGACCAACTGCCACATCGACTATATAGTCCAGGTGAAGTATATGGTTGTCCACAAGACTGCAACATACTTTGAGGTAAAGCAGACCAACCTCAACGACAGTGTCACCTCCCACAGAGTCAACCTCCTGGAGTGCTATAGAGCACACTTTGTGAGGCTGCTGTGGTACCTTAACCTCATTATCAGCTACAACAAGTTCAAGAATAGCTGCCAAAAGAAGTACAAGACCTACCACCCAATCAACCTGAACTTGGAATGTATTGATTTCAAGGAACTCAGTCCTGCTATCTTTCCTGGTATGGATATCTGTGTCAGACTGGACTGCGGGTAAAACGCAGCTCGATCCAGACTTTGAAGGAGGTATATACAATTACGATGTCGCCAATGTGGTCAGCAATGACCTTCAGATGGTCATGCTGTGGGACAAAGTTGAGGAACATTACAGCCACTCATTGGATTTCGAGTGGAGTAGGTATTCCATTCACATGTGCGACTATTACTAACACTGCACTCTACTTAGTATCACATTGAGTGGATGTTGACATCTTGGAGGTACGCATATACATTTTGGTATATTACCCTAGCCTGACAGACACCCACAACAGCACAGCAATGGTGATAGCAATGAGGAGGGAAATGGGGATGGAAATGAGAAAGAAGAAGAGAAGGGGAGCCACAACACCAATATGCATGGAAATGGAGTGGCGAATGAGGACGGGAATGCAGGTAATGAAGAGAGCAATGGACAGACTGATTGAGAGATCCATGGTGACAGAGACGAGCAGGACAATGAGAGGATCAATGAGCAGGGCAGTGGTGGGATGGATGGTGAACGTGATGATGAGCATGATGGAGAGAGGGATGATGAACACAAAGAGGAGGAAAATAATGAATATGACGAGGAGGGCGATGAAGGGGCCAATGAAGAGGCAGACAAGGCTGAGGTTAACCAGACCACCATTGTGCGAACCGAGATGGAGGATGGGAACGGCAACACAATGCCAAAGGTGGGGGATATGTCCTGGAATGCTGCAAAGGAGAAAGAGAAAGAAGATGGGAACAATGACAGAATGGTAAAGGTGAAGGTGAAGAAAGTGGGAGGGCATGGTAGAATGAAGTAGCAGCCACAACAGGAGGATGAGGAATGAAGTGATTCCAAAGAGATGGAGATCGACTCAGATGCAGACACTGTGGATGAAAATGTCCTTCCTGTTCCACAAGGTTTGCTGAATTTCCCATATTGTTTTAGCATGCCTACTGATATGACCATCTGTATAGATGATGCATCACAGTCTGACAGCCATCATGGTAAGTGTCATGACATCTATGTGTACATTGACCTGACTCTATTTGCCTAGATGACAGCATGCCATCTCACAGCCTAACGCCTCCACCACTGAATCAGCTAATGCTGAAGGAGAAGGGCCTAAAGCGCAAAGTGCCCAATGATGATGAAATTGACATGCCAGTTGCAAAGCACTCTGTGAATGCAGGCATCTCTGGGGCACCTCTGCTTGCATTTAACCCATCCCTCTTCATAGATCCATTGACCCATGAGTAGTATAGACTTTCAATGTATACACAGAGAATATATCATTGCCTCAGCTTCCAATGACCATATTTCGAATGATGAGCAAATCATGAACTCTTCTGAGGATGAACAGCCAAACAAATCCACCCATCTCAAGCTGCCACGCATTGCTGATCATTCCAGATTTACAACAATGGAGGATGAAATTTCCTGGGATGTGGATGGAGGATGGCAAACCTCTTCTGATCCTGATGCGAATGAGTTGGATGAAGTATCCGATGGGTCAGGATTGACATTCAGTGATGTGAAAGCTCCAGTGCTCATGAGGAAAGCAAGGACTAATATTGGCAAATGCAACCAAAAGGTAATCACAACTGTATGAATCTTCCAATGTTCTTCAGCTTAAACATAATTGTAGGCAGTGCATAGGGCCTCTAGGTCCCTGTCGGACTCACCACCACCATCCTCGCTGACATCATCTGTTGATTCTACCCAGTCAAAAATGCCTCCTTCTGCTGAATTCAATCTGCCCAGTATACCTGGTAAGTGTACATGTATTTGTGTCAATGCAAATATTGAATGGATATATAATAGATGAATCAGAATTAGAGCCTTATAGCAATGAGAATCACAATGACTGTCATCGAGGATTGCCAGGTACCAGCATTTGTGAGTATCTTTGTCAATGAATTATAACAAGCATTCTCATTAGGTTTCCATTATCAGCCACAGAGGATGTATCTGCCACACATAAAAGAGGCTGCCCACATGGGTCACACTCTATCAGGGCTCCTGCCATTACTGGATGCATGCAACTGCACAGTAGGTCAATGTTGACGGTGACACGTAGGTCTCATATATATTCATTCTATTATAAGACCATTTTAGATATGGAACTAAACTCCAGATGAAGTCCATCAGGCCCCAGTCAGCAAAGATGAAAATAAAGGCAATGGGGAGGAGGATGACGGTGCCATAAATCATCAGATGATTAGACTGGCAGGCAGACACACATAAGCATACAATGATAGCAAAAAGGAAAGACAAAGTGTTGGGGAAACCCCAAGGAAATCAACTCTCCAAATTCACATAGAGATGGAACCCAATTTAGACAAACATGCTGATCATGCCCTATGCAACATTACTCTGACCATTAGCCCTACAAAGAAGGCCACTTCTGGTACATGAAGTGGTACACATAAGAGGGAGAAAGGTAGATCTAATTCCTATAAGTCATCCTCTCTGTGATACATCTTCCAATAGTTCCTGCAGGACCTAGTAGAATGCCTCAAGACCAGTTGAAATCTGAGGAAGTCAGAATTTCCACTATTCATTCGCATACCAAGCGAATGGCAGTTCTCTGTCAAAAGGATGGATCAGTACTACACTGGGAGGTATGTTTGACCATGCTATCATTTTATAAAATGCTTCATCTCCTTAATGTATTAGGTCGTAGAAGGGTTCAATTACAGTATATTCAAAAGCTGCAGGCAGATGGACCTGAAGCATTCAATGCTTGGAAGAAAAGGTTAGAAAGTGATGTAGGTGTTGCACATATGTAGCTTTTTCACTGATGCTGATAAAGTTTCACTTGAGAAAACTCACACAAACGAGGTTCTAATTATTGGACATTATTTCAAGCAGCTAATGAGCAACAAAATCAAGGTCAATGGCCAAACTCAACGAGGGTTTGTAGTGCTTGCTCAGTGAATATGAAAGGCATAGGTGACTAGGTATCATTGTACATAAGAGTATTATACACATTGGCCACATTCTGGACAGTAAAAGTAGTCATATAGAATATGATCACCTGCTTCCTCAAGTGTAGCAGAATCTACCATCTCCCTCCAGTTATCTGGGGCCTTACCAACTTCCAGCAGCCTCATTGCATCAAAAATCCTCCATACTGTCATGACATCCTTACCATTTCCGACTACACCATGCTTCCCCCTCTCTCAATAGGTATGTGGAGAATGGCCTTGAAATCAAAATCCAATTTGACACCTGCAAGCCATGTCTGGTATTTGACCTGCAATGGGACACTTGATCGACTAGATGAAACCTTTTCTAGGCAGCCATTGTGGAGCCACAAGGCACATCTATGGCAATACCATTGTATGTCTTCATTGGGGTGATATGGCTTGTCACAGCTATAACAAGCATGGATTGGTTCCTGGGGTCTGAATCATGAGTATCAGCAATACACCAATAACGATTAATCACATGCCAGAATATCATATACAATGAATGTCCGTCTCGACCTTCCAACCTTCTTTGTCTTGGTTTCCTTGATATTCATGCACCATTGCATGTACATGTCGTTCAGACCTATTATCTGCCCAAAAGGGGCTTTCTCATCAAATCCGATGATGTGTTCAGTGCCTAGAGCAAGGTTATAAAATCTGCCCCTGCTTCAGAAATAAATCCAGCTTTTGTTCCAGGCAGGCTGCCTCCACCAAATCCTTGTCATTAGAAAGTATCAGTTCATGTTTGCCCATGAACTGTGCAAACCATAATGCCATGTCAGCATGCACATAGAAACTGTTTTCATATGGACATACTGTTGTTCCTTGACATGGTCCTTGTTATGATACCATTGCACCTGAAGCCAGACCATGTTTTCAGTGCTCCCTGCCTATACCATCAAGCTGTCAATACTGTATAATTCTAACTACCTTCATATCAAACAGACCTTATTTGTTTGTGCTTGTACTCTAATGTCTAGCAGACATGCATGCCATTCTTTATCCAACTCAGAGAAGACAACAATACTATATGAAAGCTCACATCATCTTCCATGTCTGTTACTAAAAGACTCACTTGTCACCGATTCGGAAGGTACATGTGCCTGCATATGACACCAGACAGTGAATATGGCACATACATATAAAAAATGCAATACTCACAGTTGGTGATTTCATTGGACACTGGAAACCATGAGTAACAAATAGGATAGAATGATGGAGCTACTAACAAGTCAAGGTAGCAGAGCTTGGCATCATTGTAAACTCTTCTAAAGTAGGTTCTGGAATTCGTCAAGGCATGGTGGGTGCTGTTTGGAGGGAGAAATGCTGGCTGACATAGTATTTAAAGGATTTAAATCGCTTCAATAAAGCAGTGTTCTATGGTTTGATATCACATTAGCAGATATGTGGCAATCTGGAAACATCACATTTAATATTTAGCAACTGACCGATTAGGTAAAGTTATCTTTGCACATTTGATCCTGAGCCAACACATTGGTATATTGAAGCCGATGTTATGAACTTGACAGGGTCTTCCACCCATATAATATATAGTATACATGCCCTCACAAAAATTGCCCAGTCAATATTCAGAGTGGGTATACTATGCAGAGCACACATGCCCAGTACAGCACTTCTTCCATCCACGACAAGGCTGATGGTAGCCAATGAATGGTTTATACCTCTGACTTCGAGACTATGGTCAATCTACTCTGTCAAGACAGCCCACCCTGTTCTCCCATGTCTGTGCAGTCTTCAACGACAGCATCATTTCGAGATTTGGTGAATACATTGTCCAATGTTCCACTTCCCTCTGCATCATCTCCTCCCACTACTCAATCACCTCAACCATCTAATCACCATGACAGTTCTATGTCACTGCCACTGTCACCACAACTCTCCAATTCAAACTCGGATGTAAACAAACTCGAATGTAAACCTCCCCCTATCATCCTCTGCTGATCTGGTACAGACAAGCCTAGCGCATCCATCATTGTCTAGCTCATTTGAAATGTTGATACAACATTGTTCCCAATGATATCAAGCCACCCATGGAGAGAGTGATCAAGACAGTAGCTCTGGATCCTCTCAGCATAGCAACTTTGAACCAGAACAGGTTCAGGTTCCAATATGGGTACATGTACCACAGAATGATGCAGCTCCAGAGAAACCTCCAATTTCCAGAGACTACATTGCAAGTTAGTGAATACTTTGGTTTTGATTGGTTCATAATATTAATGTATTACTGTTAGGGTGTGCTATGGCTCGCCCTTCTATGTGGGCACATGCCTATAGTGCCATTCCAACTCTTGGATCTCGGGTGTGGGTGGATGCTGTGATTCTAGACTTTTATCTCATGTCCGTCTGGTATTCTGTAAGAGGCAGGACCCATATCCGATTCGTGGACATCACATCATCCAAGCTTTCATATGATATACTCCGCAACCATCAAATGCCCATGCAGCAAGAGATTCAACTTTTTCAGCAGCGATACTATGTTGATCCGGATTCCCTGGATATCTCTCAGCCCATAGGTTTTATTGCCTTTCATCGCCAACATTACTTCACTGTCATTTTCGACTACAATCTTGGCATTGCCTATGTTCTTGGAAGGCGAATAAGCAAGAGCTGTGAAGACTTTGATGAAGAGCTTGATAACTGGGATACTTGGATGGGCCCTTTATATTGGACTAGGTTGGCCGCACTCCACGGAATACACCCTACGGATTCTGATCAGGTTACCGTCATCACTCATAACTGGCCTCAGAATGGAAGGGATTGTGGTCCCATTGCTGCATTCGTCTTGAAGCATTTCATGGACAGTGGGTTAGGAGATCGTGATGGTGAAATCCACTTTCCTGCTATTCCCTGTGGACACCGACTTCGTTTGCAAATCTTGGGTGCTGTTAGAGAGGCCTGCCGAATCTCATGGGAGGACTATAATTTGCTCACTTCATCTCATTTACCAGTGGACGACATATGGACGACATGGGATGATACTGCATTCGTTGAAGACCAAGATCTAATTGCCATGGAGAATGAAGCATCTGGTCAGCAGTATGCCCCTATAGTACAGGACCTCAACATTGTCTGTGCAAACTGCACAGTCTGCCAAAGACATCATCAACTAGTCGAGGCCAGTATTCCTGATGATGAACCACACATAGAAAACAATGAAGACTCCGGTGATAGACAGGATAGTGGCTATTCTACAGACAAGGCCAAGCGACTCAGAAAGCTCTTTCAACTACATCCTGATACTAGACGTGCTCGGTGCAGAGATTGGATGCCATCACGTGCAGTGAAAGGGAGGCTACAGGGAGATGACGAACAGGACATAGAACAGGTTTCAAACCAGCGCAAGCATGTCAAAGACTGGTCACAAGGAACCATGTTTCGCTTTCCCCGACCCACGCTACCTATGGATCTCCCAGCATACACAGAGCAACGATGGTTACCCTTTGATCACAAATTTGATGATTACGAGTGTGCTCCTACCTATGAAAGCATGCCATCATATTGCAACCCCTATGAGTTCGTCATAGAGCCTTACTATCGCCAAGGGATATGGTCGATGTTTAGAGACTATGGCTGGAGAATATTGCCTAGCTTTCATCAAATGTTCTACCTCAGTGATCCAGTTCATGTCTTGGATCATGTCATGGTTGTAGGTGTACCTGAAGACTATGATCCAAGTCAGCAGATCTCAAACCATGTTACTGGTGGGTAATCCTTTTACTATAGACATGCACATTTGTCCACTGACATACACTTGTTCCAGGAAATTATTCCCTGAGTCGCATTGTAGAAAGCCAAGGTCACATTGATGTCGATGATGTCTCTATCTATGGTGCAGCGGAGATGCTGGCATTAGGAAGGATCGATTCCGAGGCTTCCTTTGATGCCTTTGTTCGAGGTCGGACTGGAAGCACACACATCTGTGTCGACCTGGAACGAGACCATGTACCACTGGATTCTGCCAACATCGGGGTGTCTACAGACATAGACAGTCTCATTTGGGTCACTAGGTTACTTCAGTTTCGAAAGTCTGCATCCATCTTCCTGGGTCCTATCTTGGACAAGCAAGCACCCATCAAGAAGCATAACCACGTGTATGTGGAGATACTTGTACCCCAATCTGAAGATGATGCTGGCAGATTAGGAGAACGCACTGAATGGTGGTCAATCTCCTGTGCTCTCAGCTCTATTCCCCATACTCCATTCGGAACAATAGGCAGTGGTTCAGGTGGTCTCAACATCTATATTTTCTTTCCCAGGATGATTCATCGCGATGAGCTATCTGGCCGTCGAGCTACCAATATTCCAAAGGAGGTCCTGGACTACTTTTGGGAGCATGTGCTACTTCCTGCTATAGCACAAAATGTGGAAGATGCTGATGCACCATATGCAGCACTCACGTTACCCGAGGTTAGATACAAGGCACGCAAGGGTGGTCCTCACCATCGTAAGCCTGGCCGCCCAAAGGCAATACCTTTCTCTTCGGGTGCACTACGAGATCTTATCATGACAATAGAAGAAATTGTACAGAAGGAGCCAGAACGCTTTGCACTCTTTGGATCCTTCTTTTTCGTCATGGAAGCCAAAGGAATCAAACTATGGACCAAGACATCCTCACCTCTCGAGTCTCTGATACTAGAGTTTCCTGCTTTGGACTGGAATTACATGACTGATCGGAGGTATGGCGAGCTAGTCATGGATCTTGGGATTAGCTTTCATCCGGAATGGACTACGCCATTGGTTGGACTATGGAGATTGGAACAACTCGAGGCCTCTTTTGGTGCATCTGGATTTAACCGTGGTAATATTCACCATACATGCACTCTGGGGCGCTATGGAGGAATTCAAGCTGAAATGAGTCAAGAAAGAGCTCGAAGAACTCATATATGCTTCAGGAGTGCATACAATCTGGCTTATGAGGCCGTTCGCCCCAATGACAACTCCCCCACCTTTGTCATGGACAAGGATGCCTATGCTTGCAGTCCACAGTTCATGCAGGAATGCAATCTTGCCATTGACATGTATGAGGGCAAGGCTAAGGAACGCTCCTATGGTGTACGTGATGAGTACAGATTGAGTGGATTTGCTGCGATCAATATCCTCCATAATTTGCATGCAGTGGTATGTGTTTGGCATTTATCATTGATATCATACTATATAATCTACTGACACCTTATGATATAGACAGAACGCTATCTAAAGTCTCAGCCAATACTCTGGATCTCATCTGCGACTTGGTTTGACTTCTTGGCCAGACGATTAAGAGAGCTACAACGTGCACAGATATGCTTTCGACGCATAGAGCCTCCTAACATGGGTATTCTGACTGGCATTATCTGCAATATGATTCGCAGCATCAGCAGCACTCCTATCATATTGGACTTTCATGTCCGTGAGTCCATGGCTCTTCTTCGATTCTCACAGATTTGCGAGCGCTCTGGAATGTTCTTCCTCTCCGATCTTGACTTGGATCACATACCCTGCTTACCAGGCATACAAAGTTTGGATGACGCAGATGTCATGCGTCTTGTAGAGGGCAAGGCTGGAGATCGCCGAACTACTTCCAAGCCTCTATGGCCAGTGCTTCCTGTGGTAGAAGAACATGAGATGTTCCCAATAGGTATGAACCCAACTTGGAAAGCCATCATTACAGCTATCACAGACAGGCCTTGGGAATTGATGCGACCTTGGAGATGGGATATCCGTTTTACAGATCTTGAACCAGTTCTGGGCAAGCTCTTCACTGATTTTACCCGTCAAATGTGGCTGCTTCTAAACCAGAACTGGCTAGCAGACTCCAACAATGTACCGTGTCCCACAAACCTTCAAGAAGCAATGGAATGTTGGTCCGTGGATAGAATCTATGGAACAGTGACTGCATGTGCCTTTGAGGCCTGCAATGCAAATTTACCTGGACGAGTACCTCATGGACGGCCACAAATACCCTTTTCTGGCCGAGTATCGATTTTCTTTCCATTGCCAGAAGATTCCTATCATTCTCGATCTCCTTGGAATGCCTTTCGTGTTGAACCGGGATATCTGTGGCAATTCCATGAGCTCATGAAGGTTCGTAATGAACAAGAGCGGTTCTCTGTCATGGATAGATTGGGCGAAATATTTTCCAACTTGCATTGTCTTCCCATCTCCATGGCAACCTCCAGGAAGGTAGTTGGAAAACCTTGGATGGTAAACAAGGATGGAAAGGTGCAGTTTGTAACCAATCCTGTGTTCTACAAGATTCTTGGACTCGCTGAAAGTGGTACCATTGTCAAACGAAGAACTGGACCGCGAGCTATCAAACCCACTGCAGAGTTTACTTTGGATATGTATCGCACTGCTGGCTATGATGAGTTGGTCGCACGTCAAAGGATCTATCTGGAACGACGAAGGCTACGTATAGCTAGGGAGAGAAAGTCTACAAAATCAAAAAGATCTCGACGGCCTCCACCATCTAAAAGGACAGCAAGAACAGTAACTGTTGCATCCTTGCAGACTATACCAAACCAAGAGGACAATGCCAGGTTGATAACAGAGCTATTTGGATCTGACGATGAAAGCATGTCAATAGAGGATGAAGATGGTCTGCCTATCTCAGCTCAGAACAACAATGATGGGTCAATGGGGATAGAGGATGGAGATATTCATATGAAAGATGTTAGTGATGATGATGAGGAGAAGGAGGTCGAACAGGATGATGATGATGATGATGATGAAATGGTTGTATGCGATAGGGATTGACTCAAACAATGAAATGGAATCTAGGACCCTTTCAAATGGTTGTACCACTAGCTATTTATTTCAAGGTAGTTCTCTCATACCCCCCCTCTACCCTCATAGAAGCCAGATCAATTCAGGAATACATCTGGTATGCTATCCATTGGTTGTCCCACTCTTCATAACATGCAATAAACATATTCCAGCTGTCATATAACCACGGGCTATTTATTTTGAGCTAGTTCTCTCATACCCCCCCTCTATCCCCATAGAAGCCAGATCAATTCAGAAATGCATCTGGCATACTATCCACTTGTTGTCCCATCCTTCCAAACATACCATAAACATATTCCAGCTGTTATATAACCACAGGCTATTCATTTTGAGCTAGTGCTCTCATACCTCCCCCTCTACCCTCATGGAAGCCAGATCAATTCAGGAATGTATCTGGTATGCTATCCATTGGTTGTCCAACTCTTTGGGACATACAATGAACATATTCCAGCTGTCATATAATCACCAGCTATTTATTTCAAGCTAGTTCTCTCATACCCCCCCTCTACCCTCATAGAAGCCAGATCAATTCGGGAATGCATCTGGCATGGTATCCATTAGTTGTCCCACCCTTCAGGACATACAATAAACATATCCCAGCTGTCATGTAACCACTGGCTATTTATTTCAAGCTAGTTCGCCCATACCCTCCCTCTATACTCATAGATGCCAGATCAATTCAGGAATGCATATGGCATACTATCTACTTGTTTTCCCATCCTTCCAAACATAACATAAACATATCCAAGCTATCATGTAACCACTGGCTATTTATTTCGAGCTATGTAGTTCGCTCATACCCTCCCTCTACACTCATAGATGCCAGATCAATTCAGGAATGCATATGGCATACTATCTACTTGTTTTCCCATCCTTCCAAACATAACATAAACATATCCCAGCTGTCATATAACCACTGGATATTTATTTCGAGCTAGTTCTCTCATACCCCCCCCCTCTCCCCGCAGAG
>JBBPPG010000208.1:0-36258 GCA_038091855.1 Leccinellum luteum | reverse complement strand
CGTGTAGACCTTTGATGATGAGTCGCCAACAGATCTGAGGAACATATCGGATGATACGTAGGTTAAAGTGATGGTGATTGAATGATGGTGACGGTCGCCAGTTTCATTGACACCACCAAGATCGGAGGAAATGTATTGTTCCAATATATAAATATTGTCCATTCTTGTATTCCATTTTGTACATTCATTGTATATGCGAGGGGAGAGAGGTTGTTATAACGTCCGCGTTATCGGCTCAGTGTGTTTATCAAAAAAGAAAAAAAAAGTTGTCAGAATACTGGCATGTGACGCTCACCAAAGGGTTCCTCTGAAACGAGAACACCCTTCCTTCCTCCCTCCTTCTCAATCGTCAAACTCGTCCATGTCGAGGTCAAAATAGACGCTCCCAAGGTCGACCGCTTGCACCGCCGTCGCCACGTCTGCGTCCATGTCCACGTCGCTCGTGCTCCCCAAACCCTCCCCTCCTCCTACATCGTGAACGGGAGCGGTGATGGTGACAGCAGCGTCAGTGCTCGACCCAAGTACGCCAAGGATCGTGCCGGCGCTGGCAATCACCGCCTCATCCAGAAAGTCTAGACACGTCTGGAGACAACCTCGCCACCTCAGCGGCACCGCACCGCCAACGTCAACTCCCGCAATCTGGCGCTCCCAAGAAAACCTTTCTGACGCGTGCTTCACGAACACCCAACCCTTGTGAACTGGGTTCGGACATATCCCCATCCTCTCAGACTCAGATCCACGTTGGTTCCTGAGCGTCATCATGTCGACTGAGAACCGTTTACGCTGTCTGAGAATACCAGGAACGCACTGCACGAGTACTTGGTGCACTTTCGGTGGAATGTCCCACAGGTCCGAGAGCGGTAGTTCGTGATAGTCTGCCAGGACGGTCTGTCCAGGGTTAGATTCCGATGGTGTTAGCAGCAGGCGGAAACACAGCTCTGACAACGGCGGGACGCGCGTCGGGGAGAGCGTGACGGGGGAGAGAACGCGTTTGGTTGAGGCCCCCGCTGCCGATAGGGATAGGGCTTCCTGACGAAGCGAGTGTAGTCGCGTGATCGAGCGACGCGTGCGCAGGCGAGGACGTGAAGGAGACGGGTCACGGCTGGGCGGAGATGGACACAGAGACGGCTCTGGCAGGAATGGGTTTGGGTTGACCAGGAGTTTCTGCAGCTTCATGTCGAACATTTGCCAAGGCAAAAACTTGAGCTGGTTGCAGGATATGTTGAGTTCTTTGAGTCCTGTGAGACGACAGATATCGGGAGGTATATAACTAAGCATATTGCCCCCTTTGAAAAAATTGCCAATGAGATCAAGATATTGATCATAACTCAGAAAAATATGACAACATACGGAGACTCAGGACGGTGAGGTTTTTCAGTGTGAAGAGCTCAGTCGGGAGGGAGGTAAACTTGTTACCATTAAGGTAGAGCTTCAGGATATGTCGATCTTTGCCAGAATCCTTGATCGACTGCGTTCGTTCGAAGGAACGCACACGCACGGACTCGACTGCGGGTGCAGTGTGGATACGTGACAGCGTCCGTCCCGAGAAGAGGGTCTGCTCAGACAACTCGGGTGTGTTGTAAAATCCTGCGAGATCTCCTATTGAAGGAGGTATAGACTTGAGTCGTTGATTGCTGCCCAAAGATAATGAATGAATGAGACACGAGAGGGGAGCGTTCGTACCTAAGATCGATCTGCCCGATCCCAGTATCAAATGGCTGCTGAAGGGCATCTTCCCAAATATGTTCTTCGGAATGGAGGTAACTCAGTGTACGGTGTGAGGGAGGACTTGCGGTGGGTGAGGCGTCAGTCAAGAAATCGTCTTCCGGACAAGAACGCGAACAGCCTAAAGGTACTCGGGTCAGACCAGCTGAACGTGTGAATGTTCCGGGAGGTGTGCATGGAGGGGTGATCGTCTTCTTCTCATAGTCTGGGAGGCGTTTAGTAGCCTTAGTAGAAGCTGCGAATGGGTGAGAGAAGGGCGCGCTAGAACGTGGAGGTGAGTCGTCAAGCGAGAATGGATCGTGACTTGGACTGGAAGGAGGTGAAGAGTCTGCATTCTGGATGATGGGCGACGACGACGCGGGCGAAGAAGGAAAAACTCGCGCAGGCTGACGATACATGGAAATAGCAGAAGAAGAAGAAGAAAAAAAGTTTTGTTGATCAAATTTCCTTAAAGCTTAGGCAGACCATTCATGTGAGTCGTGTGACCATCGCGACTTTTACGCGTCCGCGCGTCGTAAACAGAACGCGTCTTAAACCCTAATAATCGACTTAGGTGTGGTGAAACGTTGGCTTTCAAGCAACGTCCCGGTCTGACTCAAGGGTAATTGCGCCAGTACAACTCTCGGGATGAGTCGCATTGACTCGGAGGACATCTAACGTTCGATAAAGAAATACAGGCAACGTCACGTTCTCATACAGGTTTTTCTTCCGAATCGCTCCCGATTAAAGAGACGACAGTGACTTCAGCATGCCTAAACGTCCGAAGCCCCGTTCGGACGATCCTGAGCCGCGATTTGCAGTGCGGGTCCGGACACGCAATCTCAGCATCCGTCGTCATCCAATCGTTGGGGTGTGTTACGCGCTGCTTGGCGGCCAGAAGTGGGAGGACAGCGCCTAAAACCTCGGAGGGGTCGTCAGTAGTTCCTCACCACACTCCGTAGACCGTGCCGCCCCCCTTCAGCGATCGCACGATCTGCCAGAAACGATCGTTTCTGCACTCACCGAGGGAATAGATTGAGAAACCTTGGCCGGGAGGGAGATAAAACATTTCTCCTTGTAGAGTAAAATGGTCTCCTGGTTTGGCGCCGCACAAGATGCGCTCGTTGGATGGGCAGATGACCTCGACGCGAAGGTCGTACAGCTGAAAGCTGTCGTCCCGGTGGCTTGCAAGTTGAGTTTGTGGCAGCATCTAGTAGTTGTGCCGACTAGACCCTGTGTCGTACCGATCTATGAACAATACAATTATAGTTGGGGTCGTATCGACGTGTCGGAACGGAATGCTTAGTAGCTCGTGCTTATGTAGTCAGATCTGAGTGTGAACATATCAATCTAATCTTCAGCTCACTGAGCATGGACCTGGACGATTAGCGGACTGTTTTCAATCGTATGCGTAAACCGGTAAAATCAGTGCGTCGTGCACTCGCACTCCAAACCACTGGTATGCGCCTGTGGATATAAATAAACAATGCGTTATACTAGTATGACACTCTAGAACGTAGGATGATACACTGTCAGCAGGAGACTCAAACAAGCTTCGCAAACCCGACTTGCGAAGTACTGTAGTCGAACACGGTGTATACGAGCTCCAGGAACGGACTGCCAATGGCCCAAAACACTGGCCACATGATAAGCGGTCAGTACATTGAATGCTGCAAAGGGGTCCTGGAAACAATGAACTCATGAATCTCACAGTCAGACGAGTCTTCCTCGGCAACAATGCTACCAAGGCAATACGGAGAATTATCTTCAATTGGTCCAAGCATAAAAACGTTAGGAGGGATTTCAAACGACCTGCCACCAAAGGTAAATCCCAGCCTGAGTGCTGGGAAGGAATTGCATGGTACTAGACCGTGTCAGCAAACAAAGAAACAAAGTCGATCGGAGCTCACAGTAATAGAAGCCAAAGCCCTCATACATGCCATTCACACGCTTACCACCGATGCGACTGTACAAGGTGGCAACCCGGTTCCGGTCTCCAAATATGAAGTTGGCGCCAGTATCGATGATAGCGGGCACATTCTCCAGTATTTTCATGTCACCAATTCGAATGTCGTCCATGGACACCTTCCAGTATCCCTGGATGTCATATAAGTAAATCTCCACGTCTACCTGTTGTTTTGGCCCACCGACGAAGGATCTATTAGACTGGTATAGGTGATAGCACCATTATACAGCATAGAGTTTGTTCCACCGATATACAGCTCGCCTCCAGAAGAGGTGAGCTTCAATGAGAATTTCGGATTGAGCTCTTTGTTTTGACCGACGAGCGTTGCGAATAGGCTTCCGGTAGGATTATTTGTGATGGACGAGACGGCCATTCCCAACATACCGTCTGCAGGGAACGGATCGCTGATGATAGGAGAAGAGTATGCTTTTGCAGCACCAAAGATCATGGGGTCTGTCTACTTGGCCGTCAGAAATGATCACTCCGCTCACGAATGACACAAGACAAAAATACCATGTAGCCAGCGATGGTCACATTATCCTGGTAGATATCGCCAGAAACGACGCGTCCATCTGCATATTCGGCTTTGAAACCATCACTGACATATTTTGCAGTTTCGGAGGTAAGAGGGTCCCATAGGTTGCGATCCTCACAATTGGAATCGGCACAGCCAGTCTGGAACACGAACAGATCACTGTAGCAACTTGAACAACATAAAATTGCGTGAGCTGATTATAAAATACCCACCTGGAACCTGTGTCTATTTCGACTGCGAAAGAGACCATGATATGCATATATCGGTTAGGTCACTTAGGTGCAAGGGGACACTACCTGTGAAGGTCTTGGCAGGAGTGCCAATCGAAATTTCGACCATCCAGCATTCCTTTTTATAATTTGTCAAGGGAACACTGGCACCACGCTTTCTGGACCCACCCCCTTTCATCGAGAAAGGGCCCGGGTGTGTTCTTCCAGTGTCCTTCTCGTAATTGTCGAAGCCACCAAGGATCTTGCTAGCAAAAATACGAAGACTGAGAAAACGCGAGGTATCGGTCCACACCACGTACTCCCTGACTGATGCAAGATGAGATGTGACTGCAGCAAGATCAACGCTTTTGTTGGCCTCCAGAAGGGACGACTGTTTGGTGAGCGGCAGAGCCATGCCACCGTGACTGAAGTATGTGATCCTGCTTGGTACAGGGTTCGCAATAGCTAAGATAGCCAGCTTGGACACGAAGATGGCGGTCGTAACGAAAATCATTCTGGAGGTGAGAAAAAAAGACACCGGAACCTGCAGGACTTGCTTTAGCTAGTCCACCTTTAATGATCAACGGCGGGAAGAGTAAATACGTGAACGGGAACAAGTGGAATGGCGCATAGATCAGATTGATGAAGTTTGAAAAGCCCTGACATTCTGATGTGCCAGTGGATTCGGACTCCATGTGCTGGTTTCCTTCTGCAATACGGAACTGTCACGGTGTCTTCCGAGAACTTAGAATGTTTGGACATCCGTCGCAGTACTGCTAACGCTACTATTTGTGTGATTGTCCGGTGAGATCACAGCATGGCTGCTAACACAAAAATATTTGATTGAGCTTCACAGAATGCACTTGTAACTAATGTTTCATCTTTATAATTTAGGGTCCCTTGAGGTTTGGACTGGCATGTGGGAAGCAGTACCTATACCATTTTTTGGTATATATGAATGCAGTAACGCCTTGTTTCTTTGCACCGACTTGTTCTGTCTCCGTCATGATCAACGACTGACAAACAGCTCATGCGGTGATTTAAAAAAAAATACATTTCCGTCCGTGTGGGATACTATACCCTATGCAGGACGTCTAGACTAGGTAAATAAGGGCCTCTGTGCCCTGCCGTTTTAAAATGCGAATGCCCCGTCGAGCCAGGCGCAAGGTTCCCCAACGGTCCCGTCGTTCCCGCCGACGGTTTTAGACGTACAAACTTCCTGAGTCTACGGTTACCCTGTGTGTAACTGGCGTGTTGGTATGCTATCTTCTGTATGCTGTGGGTGGCATGTACTCGAATCGCGGGGGCGATTGGGTAGGATGGGAGTAGGGATGCAGCACAATTTGTAAGTAGTAACAAAAGAGGAGCATGCAGTGATTTGAGTATGCCTGTTGTACGTGAAAACACCTCACCAAGTGTACCAAGAGTCTGGGCACCACATCGCGTTCGTCGTGCACGGCATGTCGTCGTCGTCGTCATCGCGTCTGTCATCGTTACATCGGGAGGGAGGGAGGGCATGCTGGCGTGCCGTTGCACTGTTGTCGTGTAAGTTGTCGCTCTTGGAGACCGAAGGCGGAGACACCGAGGATAATGGGTGAGGTAGCGCGGGATAGGATAGGGTGAGCGCGTGCAGTCTCCACACGTCGTCTTCGAGACATCAGGTAGACGATGGGGTGAGGTAGAAAAGCGGGTGTGTAGATGCACAAGCGGCACAAGGTGTGGAAGGGTGAGGACGAGCGAGGGTAAGAAGGGGAGTCTGCATCATGACAGCGGGGAGAGGGAAAGGACGAGGACGAACGTGTTTGTGAGGGCGAGTGAGGCATGCAATGTGCTGCGGGTATGTACGTTGCGAGAAACAGCGACGGCGAGGACAATGATGGCGCATGTTCGTGAGCGACGCACGGTCTAAAAGCCCGTGGTCAGAGGCTCACTATGACATATGGTCGCGCAACGTATGAAGAGCCCAGAATAAGGACCAAGCGAGCTGACCCAGGGAATGCACAGTTGTGCAGCGGTCACGTTCTTTTTCTTCACAATGTCATTCAAGGCATGGGCGATGGCAAAGTTGTGTCTCATAGACTGACAAGCAAGGTGAGTGGATCTTGACAGCCATTTAGAACTCAACGGGAGGAGAGGAAGATGGCTGAGTACTGAGTGCCCATAATTACATAAGGTTTGACATCTTCAGAGTCATTGGCTTCAGTGGGACGCGTGTATACACACTATGACTGAGCTCATTGTACCTCTGGCCGCCATGGCGGAACGGAACGACCACAACTGCAGTAGTTGGAACAGTTGTATGCCAAACAAGATATTCCACTGGCAAGGGTCAGAGAAAGATGAACAAAAGTTCCATTGTCGTCCAGCTTTTTATGCATTCCAGCTAGGGGGCATAACCCAGACAGGATAGTGCGCCACACGACGTAGCGTATTACTTACTTCCAATCACCGAACGTCATTGTTCCCTAGTGGCACATGAATATATCTGGAGAAACCGTCATGAGCCAATTGGCAGAGGTCCGAAGGGGTGGAATAGGCTGGATGAAGAAGTGAGTTATACATATGTACAGTATATGAAGTCAGTTCATGCTTGTTCGGGCCGATGAGAGCTGTTAGTAATACGGACAGTCGAAAGTACTCGTACCCAATACACGACGCATCCACCTTGTCGTGTCCCGTCGTCGCCCGCTTTTCATTCTACACGCGAATCGACTCCGAGTGGTCTGCGCAATATAGTCTGAGGCTTGCAGCCTGGTTGGTACATGTCGTACCAAGCGGTCGCAAGAGCGTTCACACAGCTATCCTTCCTCCACGTTTTCACCAAAAAGTTCCAGCTCCGACCTTGCTCCGTTCACCTCGGAAATCGAACGGTGTGACTGGCGCTTCACGTGGGCATTGACATGATATCCAAGCCAAATTTACTAGCACTTACTGTTCCATCCATTCTTCACTTGCTCCTCGAGCCAATCTTTCCGATAACCTTGGGTCTTGTGTCTCCTTCAAAGGGGTAGCAACGCGCGCCCAAGGTACGAGATGCTAGAAAAGGAAGATAAATCTGCCCCCCGCAGCCCCGACACTAATGGCAGAGATGCACCTTACCACCGAGTCCCACCGCCTCTGTCACCGTCGCATCGCACAGTTGTGTCAATGAGCCAAATGGTGTATCATACATGACAGTTTAGGCCTGCCATAAATCCAGTCATGGTCTCCTGCGGTGTCCATTCAACGATAAATAACGCTGCCGATCCGACTTGATGTTCCCGGGATTGATAGAGGTGGACACGATGCCCTGGTTACCGTACCACCGTGAAAGCTCGAGTGCAATGACCATGTTTGCCTGCCCTGTTTGTATTATCAAGATGTCAGATACGGTCGGCCTACATACAGGGACAATGTGATACATACGAATTTGCTCTGGGAGTACAGCAAACCGGAGCCTTGTTTTCGTCGCTTTAGTGAATCCTTAGACATGTCAAAGTCGGGGCGACAAAAGAGATGACCAGACAAGGAAGTGGTGACAATGCCTGTCTTGTCATCCGAGCTCGTCTTAGCGGTGGCAATCGTTTTTGGGAGGAGAAGCTTAGGAAAGTACACACGGTGGAACAGAAGGGAGCAGGACGGAGACATACCCAGAAGGTTTGTGCCAAATTGGAGGTCGTATCCATCTGCCGTAACATGCCACCACTGCCAATATTTCTGTACACAAAACGTTTGATCTTGAGTATCGGACCGTTACACATGAAGATGGGATTCTTTGCTGAATAAACTGATTCAGAATGGAGCATAATCCATGCATTAGTGGCTGGGGTTGAGCAGAACAAACATACCTCAAGAACTCCTCTGCAACCGCATTGATGGTTTTCAATTCTCCAAATCAAGGCGGAAATAAATAGCTTCGTTGCTGGTGTCATGTTTGAGCCAATGGATCGTGTCTTCGAACTGTGCCTCGTTTCTTGCGGGATGTAGACTCGAGCTCTGTGAGCGGGGAGGGCCTAGTGACAAGTTTAAGTAAGTAACAAGATTGGGAACTGAAAAATGCGTGTTTGAGAACACGGAACGCACCCCGACGGTTTCCTTTCCCGATGCCTGTGCTAGCACCTGTGACGATGGGATGTCCTTCCTGGACACTGAAAGTTGACTTAGAAGGGAAGGCGTCGCAGATTCAAGTTTTGAGTGCGCTCATGACTGCGGACAGCGAAATAGCTTCGGACAAATCTTCGACGACTCGGAGAAGTGGCGGGTGTGTGCGAAAATAACGACTACATAAACGAACGAGCAGAGTCGGGCTAGCCTTAGCAACTCCGAGTCGACGCTTCTCACACATACACTACATAGTTCCTTCAACGCCGCGTTCTTGTTCCCTGCTCGGATGACACCGTACCATCATAAAATAACCGTCAGTTTGTCCTAATTCGATTTGTTCCTATCTCTTATACTTCTCATACCGCCAGTTTTTTCCACTCCTCAGCTTCATTCAAGTTACGATAACCATTTTTGCAGTTGCCAGCAGACTGGTTTTTCTGGCCATTGGAAATATGGACCAAACTGCCAGGTCCCTGCGTGTGTATGCCTGCGTGGGAGCGAATGTGAACGAACCGCAGGTGAGGAAATATGATAAGGCCAGTAGTACGACTACCGTGATGGTCCGAGGGTTCTGAACGACCCTCGGCCGCATCGAACGCGATGAGAGTTTCGTACGTGACCATGATAATGTCCCCAAACCTACACGAAATCAAATCAATAACTTCTCATCACCTTGACGGGGTCGCCAACTTAGATGGTCTTTCCCCAAGCTCAGTCCGGCTCAAGTGCTGACTCGGATGCTAGCGGGCCATTCCCCTTCACGATGCAGCAGGTTCGGGAAATACGATGGAAATAGACAACAAACATGGCGATGGCGATGCAGGCGGTTGATATTGGAGACGTCCATCTTGACCTCGACACAGGACGTCTTTGACGATTGAGAAGATGGGAGGAAGGATTTCTCCTCTCACAGGAACCCCTCAGTGGTGAGTATTGGATGTTAGTTCTCTCATACTTTACTTTAAGAATGGAAGAACCAGGACGACACGATCATTGGAATTGTACACTCATTCCAGCACAGTCGATGAACGTATCCCGAGCCTTCGAGGTTGAAACGTTGATATGAGACAAGACTCTGACTCTAAAGCCCGAGTTCGACCCATCTCCCAGGAGGATCAGCATTTCTATCGCTTCCATTGTCCCGCAAACAGTTTTGATGGTATCAATTATGTAAACTGATGACCTGCAGTTTGGTAACCTCTGTCGCATCATTTGAATTGTTCCTCAGATCTGTAACATCTGTTATCTCCTCGTTATTAATGGTCTGCAGGTGGACGTTTCACTGCCGATTCTTTCCACTCTTCCACTCCTCTCATATGCTAGTATCCATCACAATAATCATATTTGCAGTTACCAGCAGACTAATTGCTCTGGCTATTGCGAAACCTATACCAAACTGGAGGGCGGGTGGCATCGCCATACCGCTTGCTAGGCACACTTCCTTTCCGAGCGACAACAAAAGTATAGGTCTTGACGCAATTAGCTTTCATGGTAGATCAATCAGGGAGTATGTGGAATGAACCGTTATATCTGGTCTGCTCAGGCTTTTTTGTATAGGAAGATCATTAGTGGCCTAGACAATTACGAGATGAACACGGGGATGCTGCATCCTTTCGCTGTGAAACAGAGCGACTCCGAGTCCGGACTTGGAACGCGTGGTGCCCTCCCGCTGAAAATTGATCGTTTTCAGACTTGGATGGGCGAGATTTCGATTGGCACTCCTCCCAAGACCTTGAATGGTGAATTATCTTTGTATCATTCTCATACACGTTTTCCCTGATCTAATTCACAGTCCACATCGACACTGGTTCGGCGTAGGTACTTTCCTTTTTCTCAAACAGTTGTGTTTATTCAGGTCAATCCAGCGATACGTGGGTGCTGCAGACTGGTTGTGCGGGGATTTCCGCCGATCACAACCTCTGGGATCCCCAAACATCTAGATCTGCTGTGAAAAGGCAGCGATTTCGGCTCAAATATGAAGATGGATCCACCGTCACAGGTGATCGATATACTGATAATGTGACCATCGCTGGACTCACTGTATGTTTTGTATCGCTTATGAGCATGACCACTGAATGCTAATCCAAAGCTAGGCAAAGCGTCAGATCTTTGGTTCTGCAACATCATACACTTCTCAGTTACACAACAATGAATACTATGCAGACGGTTTATTGGGATTGGCCTTCCCTCCCGTCTCGAAATTTGGTGTCTCTCCTTTATTTACAACGATTGCCAGACAAAATAAGATAATCAATCCGGCATTCTCATTGAAACTCACTTCTCCTGGGGCCGAGATGTACATCGGTGAAGCAAACAGTATGCTGTACAATGGTGACATTGCATATGCACGCGTAACATATCCTGTGAGTTAAAATGGTGGATGAGTGTGGATGCTGCTGAAATTGACATTCATGTAGGGATTCTGGCAGGTGTCCATGGATGATGTTAGTACTAATGGTAATAAAATTCTCGAAAACATACCTGCTATGTTCGACACTGGCGCAAACTACATCTTCGGAGACTGGGACCGGGTTGCAGAATTGTACAAGCGTCTTGGCGGTACCCTCCAGGAACGTCAAGGTTTTGGTTACTATTACCGTGAGTTCTTATTGGTTTCACAGTAACTTGTCTTTGTCGACAGCCTGCAGTACCATGCGACTCTCTCCCAACAGTGAGCTTTACCTTCGGTGGC
Organism: Leccinellum luteum; assembly: GCA_038091855.1. Taxonomy (NCBI): domain Eukaryota; kingdom Fungi; phylum Basidiomycota; class Agaricomycetes; order Boletales; family Boletaceae; genus Leccinellum; species Leccinellum luteum. The sequence goes on along the minus strand of JBBPPG010000208.1, from coordinate 25,069 downwards.
AGGTCGTTTGAAATCCCTCCCGAAGTTCTCAAACTTGAACCAGTTGAGGAAGGTTCTCTCAATTGTTTTTGCACCATCATTGGTTATCGCCCTATTAGTGAGATTTCAAAGCTTATCTCAGCCCCCTTTGCGGCCCTATCTGATTATATGACCTAGCATATTGGATCATTGGGAACCCTTTCCTGCAGGGCGTATACAGCGTGTTTGATTACACTAATTTACGGGTTGGGTTTGGGGACCTCGCTTGAATCATCGCAAATGGTTCCGGAACACTCTACATCTATGAATTTATTATATTTACTTGATCGGAGAGTTTACGGGAAAAACACATCGGGTGGATTCGCGGAAAGTTCAAGTTAGGGCAAGGCGAAAAACTCCAGCTCTGAGCTCTTGACTGACTTACAAACGTAGGATATGAGGACGTGAAATATCAGCTACAGAAGGTAAGCCTGGCGGGAGAATCAAGATCTCGAGACCCAGTTCCGCGGTACGCAGGACTACTGGTCTCATACGAAGTTTTTGCCTCACAGAGCCGCTGCAGGTGACGCGAACGCAGAACAAAAAACCCCATTCTTGCAAGCCAAAGTGCGCGAAAACATGCCGACGATCGAGCAACTGCGTCAGGAACCGACCATTCTTTCGCGAGATAACAAGAACCTTCAGCAACAACATTTCCAAGTCTCTAAGGAGCGTCTTTGTTTCGTTGGAAACTGCCTGTTGGAACTTGGAACAGAATGTGGCCCGGGGGCGTTCGCACGAGAGCCGACTCGTCAGCAGCTGGACAGTGGACACCCGCAACCTGGATTGCAGATTCTATCGAGGAATTCCGACATGCGCTTTTGGTTCAAGCGGACGAGCTGCAGCGTACGCAACAAGAAAGAACCAGATGCCATCGGGATATCTTTCAAGCTCAGTTCCGTTCTGTGCCATGGTGCTCACCCATCATGATCATTCAGTCAGTGACAGTTCTTCCTATCCCTGATGGCCGTGTCGGATATTCAAGTTGTTACAGTTAGCTTCTAATGTTAAGGCCTGTAGCTGGACGTTTCATTCTCAGTCATTTCCACTCCTCTAGAATGCGATTCATTACGATAACCATGATTGCAATCACTAGCAGACTGGTTGCTCTGGCCATGGCAAAACCTGTACCGAACAGGATGGCCGGTGGCATATCCATACCACTCTACAAACATACTTCCTTACTGGACTCCAACGACAGCATTGATCTTGACGCAATCTGCTCTCATGGTATATCAGTCAGGGAGTACGTCGAATGAACCGTCACATTTAGTCTACTCAGGCATTTTTTCAGGAAGATCCTTCATGGACTGGACAATTACGAGGTGAATACCGGGACGACGCATCCTTTCGCTGTGAAACCGAGCGAGTGCGGACTCGGAATGCGTGGCGCTAGCGTCACGCTGACGAGTTATCCTGGTCTATTTTTCATTGGCGAGATTTCGATTGGAACTCCTCCCCAGACCTTGAAGGGTAAATTCTTTCTGTATCATTCTCATATATGTGTTTATCCTGATTAATGTCACAGTCCACATCGATACTGGTGCTGCGTAAGTATTTCTTCAAGTCCATACACCTGTTTTTGTTCAAGTCAATGCAGCGAATTATGGGTGCTGGAGACTGGCTGTGATGTGATTTCCGGAGATCACAACTTCTGGGATCCCCATTCATCCAAATCCGCTCAGAACCTGGGTCAGTCTTTTCGATTCGAATATGCAGATGGAGACGTTGTCGAAGGTGGTCAATATTCTGACAATGTAACGATCGCCGGATTCACAGTATGTTCTGTATTGCTTATGAGCATGACCATCGAATTCTTACGCCAAGTCAGGCAGATCCTCAGACCTTTGGTTCTGCAACATCATTCACTTCTCAGTTACGAAACAATGAATACCGTGCAGACGGTTTATTAGGATTAGCCTTCCCTTCCATCTCGATTGTTGGTTATCCACTGTTTGCATCGCTTTCCGGACAAAGGAGGCTAATCGATCCGAAATTTTCATTAAAACTCTCTTCCTCTGGGGCCGAGATGTACATCGGCGGAGCAAATAGCATGCTGTACCATGGTGACATCATATATATTCCTGTGACAAGAGCTGTGAGCTAAAGTGGTAGATAGGAGTGGATGTTGCTGACATTGGGATTTATGTAGGGATTCTGGGAGGTGTCCATGGACGATGTTCGCGTTAATGGTAATAAAATCCTGGTAAATGTACCTGCTATCTTCGACACTGGTGCAAGCTACATCTTCGGAGATTGGCAACGGGTTTCCGAATTGTACATACCCCTTCACGCTACTCTCCTGGAAACTCACGGCCTTGGTTTCTATTCCCGTGAGTTCAGATTACTACGTTCGGAACCTTGTTTTAATCGACAGCCTGAAGTACCATGCGACTCTTTCCCAACAGTGAGCCTTACCTTCGGTGGCAAGACGTTTGAAATCCCTCTCGGAGTTCTCAGACTTCATCTGCTGGTTAACGAAGATTCTCCCAATTGTATCGGCGCCATCGTCGCCGTGCGCGAGCCTATTGGTGAGGTTGCATAGCGTATCACTTCTTGAACCCCCTTTTGTGCGCTAGATGGACTCGTTCTGACTATATAGCGTAGGATTTTGGATCATCGGGATCACCTTCCTGCAGGGCGTATATAGCGTGTTCGATTACGATACTAAACAGGTCGGGTTTGCGGACCTTGCTTGAATCATTGCGGCGAATATTTCCGGTGCACTCTATGTTTCCGAATTCAATTCATTTGGAGCATTTATTCATCTGAGGGGTTTACTGTCGCCCTTAAAGGCCATTACACTACCAACTGTAATAGTTGGTGGGAGAAAATTTACTTAAGAAAGCTGTAGAGTGCATGGGTGTGACTCTGAGATTGGTGGTACGGACCAGCCGGGCCGCGATTTCCCCTCTTTGCCTTCTTCCAGTCGGAGCCACGACTCTCGCTTGAAGACTTACCTTCCTCCACCAGCGTGCCCTTCTCTCACCCGATTGCAATTTCTACCAAAGTCACTGAACGCATTCAGATTGAGAAAAGTTGAAGACATCCCCCCCCACAGATATTTGTCGTTTGAAGAATCCGTTTGACGAATCTGAAAGACTTCAATATATACGGCACCCAGTTCAGGTTCCTGCCTTGTCGATGCAGGACTCAAAGCTGGAGGAGCTCTTCGTCAACCCTAACTCGTTCCTGCCAGAGTCCATCATTGCACACCTGTGGTTCATCTCCTCCACGTCCCGCCTGCGCTCGCCTCACCTGATCACGCGACTATCCTTGCTTCGCCAGGAAGCCCAGCCGGGCCGTGCACAACACTACTAGTAGCACTGTCGGCGGCGGAGGCCCAAACCAAACGCGTTCTCTCCTGTCACACTTGCCCTTGCGCGCGTCCTGCCGCTGACAGAGATGTATGTTTCCGCCTGCTACTCGGGCAGTAAGTATTCAACCCCTCCAGGACAGACCCTCTATCACGAACTTTCGCTCTCTGACCTGTGGGTAGTACTCATACCAACGTGTATTAAGTACTTGTGCAGTGCGTCCCTGGGATTTTCAGAACACGCAAGCAATTCTTGGTCGACATGCTCACGCTTGAGGACCAACGCGCGTCCGAGTCTGCGAGGATGGGCATATTGCCGAACCCGGCGCATAAGGGTCGCGTGTTCCACCTGTCAAGACTATGATGAACGTCGTCACTTTCCACAGAGGAAGAGAACTCTGCAAGTTCGACGCTCAGAATATCTCCAGGCTCCACCTACTAATATCGGCGAGATCCAGAAGCACTGGAAGCACGGTGCCGACCGTCCTGCGCTCTCGGCGGAACAAGAATGCACGGCGGTTGCCACATGCCGTCCTCGATAGGGCAAGGGAGGCGACGATGATGGGAGCCGTAAGGGAGGGTGTATGCATGCGCATCGCGAGTGCGAGGATCTGAAATATATACGCACTCGCAGTTCCCACGGTAAGTAGGGGAGGATTTTCTCACCCTCACTTCCAACATTAATGAATGAGAGCACACTGTAACTTGTTACCCACAGCGACCAGAACATGGATACCCCATTAACACACCATGCATTCTCGTGACATAAACCCTCACTCGCGCTCGTCTCTTACCCCATCCGACCTGCACGCAAGCACGCACGGCTGCCCTCGTTCCCTTACCTACCATCATTCCCTCCCGAAAGCTGATCTGTACCTGCTGCAGCGCCGTAGTGCAGTCTACTAACGAGTATGACCTCTCAAATACGCTCGCTCACACAGGACGCAACGCGACCGCCCACTATCGTCACGAGGGCCCCAGGAATAAGCTGAGGGAGCTGGATGATGCATCAGAACACAAACGTGAACGTCTGAACGGTCGAACCAGGAGAGGGAGGACATGTGTCATATACCGGTAACTAGGTCAGGTTCTTGCCTTTGCAAATGCGCCACATGAAGATTCAGAAACTCTTGGCCAACGCTAAGCCGTTCTTGCCAGAGCCATCTCCGGTACCATCTTTGCCCAGTTGTGACCATCTTCTTGACGTACCCGCCTGCGCTCGCATTGGAAGGCTATCACGAGCTCCTTCTCTCGGACCTGTTGGTAATCCCACCGACCGTGTATCAAGTATTCGTGCAGTGTGTCCTTGAGATTCTCAGACCACGTAAGCGGTTCTCGGTCAACGTGATTCTCTTGGGACCGCTGGATTTCGGGAGTCGACGTCGACGAAGCGGTGCGCTGAGGTGGCATGGATGTCCCCAGATGTGTCTGGACTTCCTGGACCAGGCGGTGAATGCCGGCGCCGACGCGACGTATGGCGTACGTGGGTCAAGCGTCGGTGCTACCGTCATTACTGCCACGCCCCTTCATGATGCAGGAGGAGGTGAGGATACGAGGAATACGGACGATGTGGAGATAGACACAAACTTGGCGATCGCGGTGCAGCCGGTCGATCTTGGAAGTGTCGATCTTGGCCTCGACATAGATGGATTGAGAAGAAGGGAGGAAGGTTTTCTCATTTCAGAGGAATCTCTCGAGTGTCAGATGCTGGTAACATCGTACCCCTTCTTTTTCTTATTGATCATCACACGATAAGCAAGCACTAATCACTAATCCTCGGACGTTGGAACAATCTCTCCCCCCACATGTACGTTTTATGATGCGTTCATTGGAATTGTCAGTGTACACCCATCCGGGGACAGTTGACGGACGTACGAGTCAAAGTAAATACATGTATGTACCGATCTGAAACAACTCGCAAACCGCTGTACTTGATCAGAGTCATCAGACGTGTTCCGCAAACAGTTTTGGTGGTGTCGATTCAATATCGATTAGAAATTTGGAACGTCCTTGCCTCTTTTAGATGTGGTCCCCAGGGTTTTTGTGTAGTAGTCCCCAGTCTAGCTTCACAACGTACCGGGCTCTGCGACATGACACCACCATCATTCTAGCATCGTCAGTTTGACCTATGCATCATTCAATCTTTTTACCTCTGATGGCCGTAGATAATAGATAGATATTGCTACCACTATTGGCTTCTCATTATTAAACGCTTGTAGCTGAAGTTGCTGAACGTTTCACCCCCGGTCCTTTACACTCCTCTAGAATGCGATTCATTGCGATAACCATATTGTTAGTCGCCGGACGACTGGTTTCTCTGGCTATCGCAAAATATATACCAAATTTGAAGCCAAGTGGCATGGCCGTACCGCTCACCAGACACCCTTCCTCCCTGGACTCCAATCAAAATGTTAGTCTCGACGTAATCAGCTCTCATGGTGTAGCAGTCAGAGAGTGCGTGGAATGAACCGTTTCATCTGGTCTGCTCAGGCGTTTTTTTAGGAAGATCCTTATTGGCCTAGACAATTACAAGATGAACACGGGGACGCATCCGAGTCCTTTCGCTGTGAAACGGAGCGAGTCCGGACTCGGAAGACGTGGCGCAATCGCCCCGCTGAGTCAGGCTCCCACTTCTCAGGGTAAAAATTGGATGTGCGAGATTTCGATTGGCACTCCTCCCCAGACCTTAAACGGTAAATGCTCCTTGTATTATTCTGATGTGTATTTACCGTGAACTACGTCACAGTCCAAATCGACACTGGTTCAGCGTTGGTACTTTTTTCAGTTCATACAGATGTTTTTGTTGAAGTCAACGCAGCGATATGTGGGTGCTGCAGGATGGTTGTGAAGGGATTTCCAGGGATCACGACTTCTGGGATCCCCATTTATCCGATACTTCTGAGTACGAGGGCCAGTCATTTCGGCTCAAATATGGAGATGGGACCATCGTCGCGGGTGACCAATATACTGATGGCGTAACCCTCGCTGGATTTACTGTATGTTTTCTATCACTTGTGACCATGACTATTGAATTTTGACACCAAGCTAGACGGAGTTTCAGACCTTTGGTTCTGCATCATCGTATATCGGTCCACAGAACAACAGGGGTTCAGACGGTTTAATAGGATTGGCCTTCCCTTCCGCCTCGAGATTTGGTGCCGATCCGCTGTTTGAATCGCTTATCAGAGGATCTACGCAACTCAGTCCTACATTCTCATTGAAGCTCGCTCCTTCTGGGGCCGAGATGTACGTCGGTGGAACAAACAGTATGCTGTACAAAGGTGACATCGCTTATACACGCGTAATAAATACCGTGAGTTGAAATGGTAAACGGGTGGATGTTTGCTGACATTGGCATTTATGTAGGGATTATGGCAGGTATCCGTGGACGATATTCGTGTTAATGGTCGTAAAGTCCTCGAAAATGTACCTGCTGTTTTCGACACTGGTGCAAGCTACATCTTCGGGGATTGGAACCGGGTTTCAGAATTGTACCAAGGCCTTCGTGCTACCCTATATGAACATGGCGGCTTCGGTTATTATGGAAGTGAGTTCCAGTTGCATTTCGTACCTTGTTTTTATTGAGAGCCGCAGTACCGTGCAACTCCTTCCCAACAGTGAGCTTTACCTTCGGTGGTACGACGTTTGAAATCCCTCCCCAAGCTCTGAGACTTCCAGTAATGATGGAAGGTTCTCCCGATTGTTTCAGCGCCATTGTCGCCGAGCGCTCGCCTAGTACGGGTGAGATCTCATACTTATCACCTCCCCAACCCCCCTTTGCACCGCAGAGTTCGTTCTGACTATATGACCTAGAATATTGGAGCATTGGGTTATCGTTCATGCAGGGCGTATACACCGTGTTTGATTACCGCAATTTACAGATCGGGTTTGCGGAGCTCGCTTGAATGAAGTCGCAAAGTTCGCGTTACACTCTACGTTTATAAATTTGGTCGCCGCGCCTTCCGGGCAGTCCTGGACCCCAAAGAGTAGAGCTCACGTGAAAAATATGACAACGCCGTCTGGCGACCTTGCTTGTAATGCTCAAGGTTAGAAGTCAAAGATATTGATTCCGAGGGCCATTCAATAGTAAGGCGTACTACATGCCACACGGGGACCTTGCAAAAGCAATCGGGGTCCTGAAATCCCACGATCACCTTTGAAAGACCAAATTTCCCAGCGGCTTGCTTGTGGTCGTGATCCTCGAGAATTCACAAGGAGTATGTCCACATCGACATGTGGTGCGTATTGTAGTACCTCTTCTGCGCCGTTTCTTTGATTCGAGTTAATGTATGACTGATTGCACGGGCTAAAACATCGAACAATTGCACCTCTTGAAACCCATCATTGATCATCGATCGTTCATCATGTTGAGCCGTCGAACTGAGCTCCCCAGCAGCACGACACATGGGCCCGGTCTACTTTTGGGCACTTTCAGGATGCACCGATAGAGGCGGGACGGTTCAACGCGGGTGGAATGGAAACGGTGGACACGATGGTCTAGAAGACACTGGACCACGGTCAGTTAAAAACCGGTTAATAACTACTAGGGTTATTAACAGCTGTGTAAAAATCACGACTTACCAACTGTACCCTAACGCTGGTGCCAGGTATCTGCCAATGTGAAGCTTTGATTCAAGGCCCGTTTAACAAAGTCATTCATCAGTTTCGTCTCACGGTCATCAGACCGCGATGCGCCAGTGGATGCAAATTTCCGCTGTAAGTAAAACTTTAGCTTCATCAACCATCACCATCAAGATCTATATTGTTCTTACCCATGATGCGCTAGTGAAATAAAGGTGAATGGGCTGTCGAATGTCAATCAGTCGATCACCTCTTGTTCCGAATGCGCCTCGCAATTTCTACAATTGCCCTTGCAGCGGCTGCCTCGACGGTTGCCATAATCGAGCTTGACCGGAAAACCCTGAACGGGACGATGATACCACTCACGAAACGGTCTCCGTGGTTGAGGCCTGACCACACCGTGGATTTCGACGCACTCGACTCCCATGTCGAATCAGTCAATGCGTACGTTCAAGACTCAACCTACACGCATCGCCCTTCGTTCAAGAACCATTTTTATTAGTAAAATACTCCGTGGCCTCGAAAATCATAAGAGAAATACTGGGATGTCCCACTCTCTTGCCGTGAACGGGACGGAACTTTTAAGCTCGAAGCGCGCTGTTGGTGCTGCAGCCTTGACAGGTAATATGTACCACGCCTGGTATTGCACCATTACAGTTGGTACTCCTCCCAGATCTTTTACTGGTATGTTTCTCTTTGTATTCCCGATATACGTCAACCTGACCTTCAGTTTAGTTCAAATAGACACTGGTTCTAGGTAAGTACATTCCATCAAACACTCGCAACTTATTTGCTCAGTTCCATATAGTGATCTCGTCCTTCCGGGGCCTATTTGCTCCAGCTGCCCTGGACAAACCCGCTGGGACCCCGCTTCGTCGAGCACGGCCAAATCCATGGGTTCGAAATTCGATATCGAGTTTGCTGATAAAGCCGCTGTCTCAGGCGATCGATACACTGATACCATCACTATTGCTGGCCTCACTGTATATTCGCCGTCATTTCCGAGCGTATACACATCTGACCACCGAGCAGGCGGACATTCAGACCATCGGTGCCGCAACAAATTACTATAAGATGGATTTTCCTCCAGATGGTATATTGGGGATGGCTTTCCAGTCAATATCAGATTATCCTGCCAGTACCCTTTTCGAAACACTCCTAGATGAAGGGAAGGTAACCGAATCAGTCTTCTCGATCAAGCTCACCTCTGATGGAGGCGAGTTGTACCTTGGTGGAACGAACGGCGACCTGTACGCAGGTAATATCATCTATACACCTGTGACCGAAGAGGTGAGCTGAAGATCCGAGTGGATGGAAGCGTGATCTTATGCCTTGGGGCCAGGGATACTGGCAAGTGAACATACAAGAAATTGGGGGAAGTGACCACCAGGCAATCTTGAGAAATGTAGCCGCCGTCATCGACACCGGCGCCAACATGATCATTGGTGATCGATCACAAGTAGCCAATCTGCACCTGAACCTCGGCGGCAGGAGCATCGGTCGTGGGTTTTATAGTTGTGAGTTCCCATTGAATTCCAATTCGAAGTTGCGGGATCATGATACGTCCCACAGTCCCTTGTAACAATTTCCCGTCGATAAGCCTCTCCTTTGGCGACGGTAGGAGGTTAGAGATCCCTGCCTCGATCCTCGACCGGGGACCGCTTTGGCCTGGTTCGCGTGACTGCACCAGCGCCATCGCTGGCCGGGGGAAACGCAGTGAGCTTCCAACATCGTTAATTTTAGAGGTTCATTTCATGCTGACCCGAGCACTGAACTCCTTCATCCGAATCACCAGCATACTGGAACCTTGGTAGCGTTTTTCTAGAGAGCGTCTACACGGTGTTCGATTTCAGCAACAAACAGGTCGGATTTGCGAACCTTGTTTGATCGTCGTGATCTATCACTATGCTCTGATAGACACCACGCGAATTGTTTCGAAGGGTCATAGTATGAAATTTATTTTTCATATTATGGATAAATTATGGACTTGCCGATCCCTGGGCAGGTAGAGACTGTCGATAATCCACCAAAAGACTCCCTTTTTCTTGTAGAAGCAGACGTGAAGTGTTGACGATGGGTTGTATGCTCTGTCACTCCGCCGCGACGTGTACTTGGATCAGTAATTTCAATTGATCTGCAAAGATACTTGCTTGTTGCAAGGCGGAGGTTGTCACGGAATGTCCACAATCTACTATTATTCAATGAACCTGACTTAGGTTGTTACAAAACGACTGTTTGTAAGTCAACATCGTGAATATGAGTCGGACTACGACATGCTGACCATCACTCTGCACAGCGTTTACTTCCCATAGTGAATAAACATAGAGCGTACCAGGAATGTGATTCAGACGACGACTTGTGAAGTACCATCGAACACAGTGTATACGCCCTGCATGAAAGACATCCCAAAATGGTCCAAAATTCTAGGCGATGTCACAGTAGTAGTCAGAACGAAGGGCGGCAAAAGGGGGGTTCAGGAAGCGATAAGTTATGAAATCTCACCTCGATGCGCGCCACCCGCAGACGGGATTCCCTCCGCGCGCGCTGGGAAATAATGCTGCTGAAACAACCAAAAACCTTCTAGAACTACTGAAAGTTTGAGAGCTTCTGGAGGGATTTCAAACGTCTTGCCACCGAAGGTTAAGATCACTGTCGGGAAAACGTAGTATGGTACTTTTATTGCCATTAACGCGAACATCGTTCATGGACTCCATAATCTCTACATCAATGCCGATGTCAACAACATCCACCATGCCTACCATTTCAACTCGCAGTATTTGTTACGCGTGTATAAGAGATGTTACCTTTGTACAACATACTGTTTGCTCCACCGACGCATATCTCGGCCCCAGAAAGAGCGAGCTTCGATGAGAATGTAGGATTTATTAGCCCACCATGGCTTATAAGTGATTCGAAGTTCGAACAGCGGATCATCACCAAAACTCGAGACGGAAAGGAGGTCAATTCCAATAATCCGTCTGCACCTCCATCGTTCCGTATCGGACCAGTGTACGAGGATGCGGAACCAAAGGTCTAAGGGTCTGCCTAGCTTGGTGTCAGAATTCAATGCATACGGTGAATCCAGCGAGGGTTACATTAACATGATATTGATCACCTTGGATAATGGTTCCTTCTGCATATTTGAGCCGAAATGACTATGAGGTAGATTAGGGTAAACATATATCAGAATGATACAAGGACGATTTACCATTGAATGTCTTGGGAGGAGTGCCAATCGAGATCTCGCACATCCGATTGTTACCCCGAGAAGTGGGCGTAAGCAGAACACTAGCGCCACACCTTCCAAGTCCGGACTCGCTCCGCTTCACGGTAAAAGGATGTATAGTCCCTGCGTTCATTGTTCATCTGGTAATTGTCCAGGCCACTAAGGATTTGTCTATGAAACAAAAAGCCTGAGCAGATGAGATGTATAACAGTTCATTCCACGTACTCCCTGACTGCTGCACCATGAGAGCTGATTGCGTCGAGACTAATTCTTTTGTTGGAGTCCAGAGAGGAGGGGTGTCTGTGAGTGGTATGGCCATGCCACCTGCCTTCGAATTTGGCATAGGTTTCGCAATGATCAGAGCAACAAGGCTACCGGTGACCGCAAACACGGCTATCATAATGTATCTCATTCTCAAGGAGTGGAAAGGACTGCTGGGGTGAAATGTCCACCTACAGCTGTTAGTAATTAGAAGTCAATAGATAGTTACGGCCATTAATGCATAGGTCAAACTGATGTTGGAATAATTGCAGTTGCACACAAGCGGGGAACAAGACCATGGGTGAAAAACAGAAAGTACTTGCTCGATGACTATTCCACGCACAAACCTTTGATAGTAAACTGTAAATTTGAGGGACAGGCTGAGGCTGAGGCTCTCTTCTTTGACCCTTTTTGTTTTGTTTTGTTTTGGTTATTATTTTTTCCCGGAAACGGTCACATGGCTAGTCGCGAAACGGACTGATTGGCATTTCTGTCAGAGGTGCCCTCAAACAATTTCGGTGTCATTGGTGACCCGACTTAGCTTCGTGGGCTCTGGCGGTCTCGAGACAGTCAATCCCCCAAATTTGCTATCACAAAGGTTTATGTGCGGCAAAGTCTTCAACCAAATTCTGTTTTGCGCCGCGTTCTTGTTCCCCGCTCGGATGACACCACCACATCAGTTGACTTATCCATCATTCGTTTTGCTCCTATCATTCATAGCCACGGATCCGACATTTTTACCGTTGTCTTCTCGTTATTAAGGTAACGTCGGGTTTCGAGATTAAACTTACGATTCAACGCCACTCCTTTCCACGCCTCTATAATGCGATTCGTTAAAATAACCATATTTGCAGTCGCCGGCCGACTGGTCGCTTTGGCCATTGCGAAACTTATACCAAACCGGAAGGCGGATGGCATAGCCATACCGCTCGCCAGGCACTCTTCCTTTCCGAACTCCAACAAAACCGACCTCGATGCAATCAGTTCTCATGGTGTAACAGTCAGGGAGTACGCAGAATGAAACCGTTACATTTGGTCTGCTCAGCCTTTTTTAGGAAGATTCTTCGTGGCCTAGGCAATTACGAGATTAACACTGGGAAAAAGCATCCTTTGGTTGTAAAACGGAGCGAGTCCGGACTCGCACAGCGTGGCACTAACCTCCCCCTGGGAACTTATCAAAATGATTATTGGATGGGCGAGATTTCGATTGGTACTCCTCCCAAGACCTTGAACGGTAAATCCTCCTTGTATCATTCTGATATATGTTTATCCTCATCTATGTCACAGTTCAAATCGACACTGGTTCACCGTAGGTACTTTCTTATAGTTCAGACAACCGTTTTTATTCAAGTTGGCGCAGCGATACGTGGGTGCTACAGACTGGCTGTGCTGGGATTTCCGGAGATCGCAACCTCTGGGATCCCCATTCATCCGAATCATCTAAGAAACAGGGGAAATCATTTAAACTCAAATATGCAGATGGATCCATCGTGGAAGGTGATCAATATATTGATAATGTAACCATCGCTGGGTTTACTGTATGTTTTGTTATTGCTTATGCCCATGACCATTGAATTCTGACACCAAGCTAGGCAGACCCTCAGACCTTTGGTTCTGTAACATCGTACACTTCTCATAACAACAAACAATACTTTGTAGATGGTTTATTGGGATTGGCCTTCCCTTCCGTCTCGGAATTTGGTACTAATCCGCTGTTGAAGTCGCTTGTCAGCCAACATGGGCTAATTAGTCAGAGATTCTCATTGAAACTCTCTTCTTCTGGTGCCGAGATGTACATCGGTGGGGAAAACAGTATGCTGTACAAAGGTGATATCGCTTATACACGCGTAACAGTTCCTGTGAGTTAAAAAGGTAGATGGGAGTCGATATTGCTGACATTGGCATTTATGTAGGGACTCTGGCAGGTGTCCATTGACGATGTTCGTGGTAATGGTAATAAAATCCTGCTAAATGTACCTGCCATCGTCGACACTGGTACAAACTGGATCTTCGGAGATTGGGAACGTGTTTCCGAGTTGTACGCGCGCCTTGATGGTACCCTCGTAGAGCATCTAAGCTATGGTTTCTATTACTGTGAGTTCCGATTGCATTTGGTACATACCTTGGTTTAATCGACAGCCTGCAGTACCGTGCAACTCTTTCCCAACAGTGAGCTTTACCTTCGGTGGCAGGACGTTTGAAATCCCTCCCGAAGTTCTCAAACTTGAACAAGTTGAGGAAGGTTCTCCCGATTGTTTCAGTGCCATCATCGGCCATCGCCCTATCAGTAATATTTCAAAGCTTATCATTTCTTTGCGGCCCTATCTGACTATATGGCCTAGCATATTGGCTCATTGGGAACACTTACCTGCAAGGTGTATACAGCGTGTTCGATTTCAGTACTTCAGAAGTCGGGTTTGCGCACCTTGCTTGAATCATCGCGAATGTTCCATGTACACTCTATGTTTATGAATTCGATTTATTTGGAGCGTTTATGCATCCGAGGGGCCGCAGCCCTTACAGGGTTACAGGGCCGTCACACTGCCGACTGTAATAGTTGGCGGGAGTAGGTTGGCGGTACGGGCCAACCCGTCGAGCTCCTAGAAAATACCTGGTGTTCATGGGACCAATAACGTCACCATTGCTGGGATCGCCAAGTCAGACCTACTAGGACGCAGCTGCCGCAGCGACAATGCCGATCGCCGTTGAGGTCAAAGGGATCGTATGTACGCTGTTGGCGCCACTCAGGCAATGGCCTCTTCAGACAGGCCAAATAGCACCCAATAGACGTTTCATGGTGGGTGGTACCGTCGAGGGCCCCGCGTGTGTTCGTAAGGTATTTTTGTAGGAGCGCAGGGTCGTGGCCCTTTACGACGGCGGTCATCCGTAGACCGTGGAGCGATACCGTTGATATCTTCAGACATTTCTAGATTTTCTGACGACTCACGATGCATCCACTCCTCTTGGAATAGGGGGATTCGGGCAGTAGGAGGATGTAACAAACCGGATGACCGTGGCTCTCAGACACCGAGTAGTACAAGGCTGGGGTACGGCGGTTAAAAGTCCATCATGATAAACCACAATAAAAATAATGTTTGGAATGTAATGGTGGTTGAGTTTGGTAATATGGGTTCGACGCCGCTGAACCAGGCAGGAGAGAGAATCGCCCCATGCATGACGGCGCTCTATAGAGAGAAGAGGGACCGACTATGCTCGGCTACACTAACTGCACCAAAGCCGGCAAGTTGCAACTCGAACATGCACACCTGCCACCCCAAGCACAACTCCTGGCATGGTGCGGCCTCTTGTATTCGAATGGCTTCAATCCGAAACCCGGCCAGTGATAGTGACGAATCACTGACGATTTCAAATGTATTGTTCCTTAAACATCTTGACTCCATTGGTAAGTAAGGCCTACGAGGCCTTGAGGTCCCGCAAGTCATGGAAGACGAATTTTCCATTGCTTTAGGACGTTGCTGCTGGGTTGAGAGGAATGGGTTCAGTGCGAAGCGCTCTCCGGCCCGGAACGGGAGCCTGAGTTTCCGGGTATGGCGGGAGGGTGGGAAATATGTACATGCAAATAAGCAATCCGGATTGACCAGACTGGCTCAGTACTACCTCGACATTGTCAGCAGTCCATCATCCTAGTAACACACGGCTCAGAACAGACGGTAGCCCAGCCCACACCGTTTCGAGAAACCTGTATACGGGGACAGGCTACGGTTTTGCAGAGCATTAATTACATTTTGGTTTGGTTTGGTTTTGGTTCTGACCCTTAAAGTGTCTCTCCTCTCTTCTCCTCGTCGGAGGTGTTCCGCAAATAATTTAGGTGGTATCAATTAAACTGGTTACCCAGCCCAGCTTCCCCAACGCAACCACGATGCGGGCTCTGGTGGTCCCGAGGCAGTTGATCCCCCAAATGTATTATCACTGGCACAAGGTTTACTATGTGTGGAAAGTCTTGACCAAGTTCCGTTACACGCCACGTTCCTGTTCACCACCACCATCCAATCATCATCAAACTGACCTGTTCATCATTCCTTTGGTTGCTGTCCCTGATCATCATCGGCCCTGTCTTATATTGTTACTGTTGGTTTCACATTATTAATGTCTGTAGGTGGACGTTTCAACGCCAATCCCGTTCCTTTCCACTCTTCTATAATGCGATTCGTTAGAATAATCATATTTGCAGTCGTCGCTTTGGCCATTGCGAAACCTGTACCACACCGGAAGGCGAGTGGCATAGCCATACCGCTCGCCAGACACCCTTCCTTTCCGAACTCCAGCAAAAGCATTGATCTCGGCACAATCAGCTCTCATAGTATAGCAATCAGGGAGTACGTGCAATGAACCGTCACATCTGGTCTGCTCAGCTTTTTTTTTAGGAAGATTCTTCGTGGCATAGACAAATACGAGATTAATACGGGGATGATGCATCCTCTCGCTGTGAAGCGGAGCGAGTCCAGACTCGGAACCCGTGGCGGTAGTGTCCCGCTGACGATTTATCAAGATGACATTTGGATTTGGATGGGCGATATTTCGATTGGCACCCCTCCCCAGACCTTGAAGGGTAAATATTCCTTATATCATTCTCATATATGTTTACCTTGATCTACGTCACAGTCAGCATCGACACTGGTGCACCGTAGGTACTTTCTCATGGTCCATATAGCCGTTTTTATTCAAGTCAGCGCAGAGATATGTGGGTGCTGCAGACTGGCTGTGAAGGGATTTCCGGAAATCGCAAGCTCTGGGATCCCCATGCATCCGAATCATCTAAGAAGCAGGAGTCGTCGTTCCGCCTCGGATATGCGGATGAATCCGTCGCCGGAGGTGATATATATACTGATAATGTGACCGTCGCTGGATTCACTGTATGTTTTCTTATCGCTTATGCGCATGACCATTGAATTCTGACACCAAGCTAGGCAGACCCTCAGACCTTTGGTTCTGCATCATCGTACACCGGTCCGATGCAGATAGATGGTCATGCAATCGGTGTATTGGGATTGGCCTTCCCTGCCATATCGGGATTTGGTGCTAATCCACTGTTTGAATCGCTTGTCAGCCAACATAGGCTAATTGATCAGAGATTCTCATTGAAACTCTCTTCTTCTGGGGCCGAGATGTACGTCGGTGGGGAAAACAAAATGCTGTACAGAGGTGACATTACATATGCACGCGTAACAGATCCTGTGAGTTCAAATGGTAGATAGGTGTCGATATTACTGACATTGGTATTCATGTAGGGATTCTGGCTGGTGTCCATGGAAGATGTTCGTGTTAATGGTCATAAAATCCTGCTAAATGTACCTGCTATCCTTGACACTGGTGCAAACTACATCCATGGAGATTGGAAACGGGTTTCCGAATTGTACGCACACCTTCACGGTACCCTCATTGATTATGGAAGCCTTGGTTACTATTACCGTGAGTTCCGATTGCGTTCGGTACCTTATTTACTCCACAGCCTGCAGTACCATGCGACTCCTTCCCGACAGTGAGCTTTACCTTTGGTGGCAGGACGTTTGAAATCCCTCCCGAACGTCTCAGACTTCAACCACTAAAGGAAGGCTCTTCCGATTGTTTCAGTGCCATTGTCGCCGAGCGCTCGTCTGTTGGTGAGATTGCATAACATATCACTTCCTGAACCCCCTTTTTGCGCTTTAGATGGACTCTTTCTGACTATATGTCCTAGAATTTTGGTCCATTGGGAATGCTTTCCTGCAGGGCGTATACAGCGTGTTCGATTACGGTGGTTTACAGGTCGGGTTTGCTGACCTTGCTTGAATCATCACGAATGTTCCCGGTACACTCTATGTTTGTGAATTTAATTCATTTATGTAGTTATGAAGAGAGTTCATGGTGAAAACTTATTCCAGGTGATGACCGTCCCTTATCACCGTTTGACACTCCTCTAGTCTGACAGGTGCTCTCAAGTCTCGAGTGAAAAAAGAAGTCAAGGGTCTTTACGATACTTTTTTCTGGGACTATACCAAGTTGCCCGCGCAGCCTCGAACTCGGCTACAGTATGCTGATTCGGACTGTCATAGTTGGCGGGAGTATGCTTGAGAGAGCTGTAGCGCAATTCTTCGACTTGACATTGCACTAAAGAGCTAGCCATGACTAGATATTTCGATGGGCAAAATGAAGTCCGGAAGGGAAGCTTAGGGAATAATAAATGCTACAATTAGGATGCGCACATGCTGCGAATATACAAGTGAAAAGGGTGGGTATCTACATTATGATATGTATTCTCTCGCGTGCGATGATATATCTGATATCTGCATAGCACGACCCCAGTCCGTTAAATCACCATAAAGCAGTAGAAAGGGATGGAAAGAAAATGTCAGCAGTGTTCGTTACAAGAATCCATCAAGTCGAGTTAGATTCTAAGAGGCCTAGATGGAACACATCACTGTCATATCACCAACGACATCGTTGTTGCCAGCGCCACTACGATGCACGAGAACAACCCCCGTGATAGATCGAGCTGGACCCGCGGCGCAGCGCCGCTCGTGTCGGTGATCGCCGCATTGACAGTACCGATCGTTGGCGTTGGAGCAGCGCCGTTGACCCCGTTCCCAGCAAGGGCAACTTCGGAAAGCGCAGCGAAGCCGACCGCGGGTGGATTGTACCGGAACACTGAATAGACATTTTTCTGTGTAGATAAGTTCCCCGTCGTGAACAAACAGAAACAAATGAGTAAGGACAAACAAGAAGGGTAAGAAGACCGCGTACCAGGAAGGTATCCCCGATGATCCACGACGGCGTACCTCCACCCGTCAACCCCGTCGAACTAAGCTCGTAAAAGGAGCCGATACACTCAGTCGAGCTGATCGCCGTAAGCTCAAAGTCGGCCGGACTTATCGTCCAGCTCTGACCACCAAACGAAATCTCGACTGTCACCGATGTGGAGCAAGCTATTCGGCGAGAAAAGGTGTCAGGGTATCACAGGGTATCAGTCGGCACAGAAAACTCACGATATTGGTAGTATCCAGAGTATTGGTCAGACGCGGGGGACGAGTTTGGTATCTGTGCATAAATAGCTGCGATGGCAGACGAGGGACCACCAACGTTGGTCGTGCCGGTATCGATGGCAGCGCTCGCACTACTCCCTAACGATATGGAGGTACCTTGGACCGTCAAAGCTGTGGGTTGTTCATCCACAACGTCAATCATCATCGTTCGGATTTACAATTTACACGTGACCCGAGAAACTCACAAGAGATGTCAAGGTACCAGTAGCTCGGGGTGCCAGGGATATCGATGTACTCGATCGAACCTGTATATAAGCTACTGTTCGTGTATCCTAACACACGGTCGTCAGTCCTATCAAAGATACTCGGTAAAGAGAAAGACATACCGAGCGTGAGCTCTCCTCCAGGTTCCAACTCAGATGGTTTCGTGGCATTCGAGTATCTATATTAATATACCAGTCTGTATCAGCCATCGCAAACGAATCCATTTCGAGCGCTAGGGACCCACCTCCGAAGTTGGAATGCAAACAAGGCCGAATCCATTGCCCCACTGCTCGCAAGGGTCTGCCAAAACGGCATCTGCCCCGAGGACGATGCCGTCTGCCACGCCAAACCCAACACCCCAGACACCGGCTGGGTGAGGAGGCCCGACGACACTTGATTCACCACAGCTGCAACAGCAGACCGATCAAAACGTCAGCGCCCTCCCAAAGCTCCATTGGAGATAATGACGTACCAAATCCTTGATTCGCGACCGAGAATCCTGCCATTTCCACGACGTCCTCAGCGACGTATCCGGCAGCTTCGCCGGAGCCATATACGATGGAGAAGGGTGTGCTCAGGTTCTTAAAGCTTGATGACGAAGACGCGTCGAATGTAGCGATTCCGTTGCACACGGTCCCGCACGAGTTACTCAAGAGCCAGAGGTCCCTGCGCGACGCACACACACACACATAAGACCCGAGCTGCCCGGATGAAGGCGAAATTCGGCACTCACGCTGACCCGGTGTCCAGAATGATGTCAAACGAAGTAAGTGGCGTTCCGACGGCCAGCGAACCGTAGTAACTAATTGCGCTCCTGCGTCAGCACGAGTTGATACTACATACCCAAACGAAGTACGCACAGTGAATCATAGCCTAGGTCTCCGACCCTATGAAAGCGAAGCCCTCAGCATACGTGCCCACAAGCAAGCCGCAAGAAAAGAAGGAACCAACAAGGCCGGAAAGGGACATACAAGTTATACCCAGTACTCCGTTTCTCGTTCGATCGACCTGAGTACTTGGCAATGACGGCGTTCCGCTGCCTCTGGGCTAGTCGTCCAAACTCGTCCGGGCTGAGGCTGCCCGTAGGCGATCGCATACGCAGGGGTATCTTTAGACCAGGTGCTTGTGGTGGTGGTGGTGGGTCCGCGGTTGGCGCAGCCGTGCATGTGTATGTGTGGAGCGAGGTCCATAGCAACAAAATTGACATGGCAGAGAACATGTTCGATATCATTTTTTTTTCTTGTTATTTTCGTTCTTGTTCCGACGAGTGAACGAGTAGGCTCCAAGCAAGTTGGCCTTCGAAAGAGAAGGAAAGAGAATAGGAAAACACTTGTGAGAACAGGAACGAAAGGAGTGAATGGCGACGGCCAAGCCACGGAAAATAAATACTCGGGCTTAGACGTAGCAACTGTTGAAGACTGCGGAATTTCGGCGCGGCGCAGCACTCGGTTAATCAGCGCTCGACTGTGGGGCTGGGCAGCTGTCAATGTGACAAGTAGTAAATAATGAACCCGACCACATACTACGAGTGTGTATACCCGTAAGTAAGTCACCGCAGGTGAGTAAGCTGCTGCGACCTGCGCAGCAATTGTGCACTGCAAATTTATATAGATACAAAGCAACTGAATAGATTGAGGAGTGTAAAGTACATCGTGTGATATGTGTCTTCAGTATTCATGCAATGTAATATACTTAGTGTAGTCCAAGTCAGATATGTTCATGAGCAAATAAAAGCAATGCAGAAATAAGAAGGATCGCAGCACCACTGGGTGTGCGTGCCGTCATCGAAGAGGCAGCGCCTATGGCAGTGACGGAAGCATCACTAACTCCGAGCGTTGTAGTGGGCAACGTTGCATCGATGCCATTCATCGCGAGAGCTGTTCCTGATAGGGCTGCGAATCCGACGGAGGGCGGGTTATATCGAAATACGGAATACACGTTTTTCTTGACCACACGTCAGTTGCTGCAAAGACCGCATAAAACGCAGGCACTTACTAAGAACGTATCACCAATAATCCACTGCGGCAAGCCAGACGAAGTAGGGATGGCATAGAATGCACCATAGCAGCGATCAGAAGAATTACGGATGGATTGAAATTGAAAGTCTACAGGACTGATTGTCCAGCTGGGTCCACCAAACGATATCTCCACATTGACCTCATGAGAGCATGCTGTAATTGCTATCATCCACTGTGTAACCGCAAAAAGGTACAGGGACTCACGGTAGCTATAAAACCCTTCCCAGTTCCCAGTCCCAGGAGACGAGTCAGGGATCTGGGCGTAAATGGCTGCGATGCTCGAGGCGGGGCCAGCCACGAGTGTGGTCCCTGTATCAATCGAAGCATAGGATGCGGAGCCGTTGGGTAACAATATGGAGTGTCCTTGCACAGTCAATGCTACCAAAGAGTTTTATCAAGAAGTAGCTGGATTGCATACAATTCAGCTCACAGGTAATCTGTTGGATCCAGTACGAGGGTTGAGAAGTTGGAATGTTTCGGTAGTCAATGTTGCCCGTGTACAGACTTTCATTGACGTAACCTGTGCATAGAACAGTGAATCAAGCAACTCTCGACGACAGATGAACCCGAATTTCCTTACCCATAGTCAATGACCCTCCAGGCTGCAAGTTACCTACGTGTGAAGAATTTATGTACCTTGAATTTCAGTGTGTTAATTCAAGTACGTGCCAAGTACCAACCCTTCGACATACCTAGTAAGCTGGAAAGCCATCAAAGGCGAGTCCAAGGAACCCCCACTTGCAAGCGCTTGCCAGAACGGCATCGCACCCGACGAAGAAAGCGACCGCCATGCAAGACCAATTAAGCCAGTCACTGGGCTCTCCAGCAAACCATGTGACGTTGAGGTTACTGAGCCTGTAAAGCGGCGTCAAATGACGTCACAGCTTCTGCGAAGAACACCAGCGTACCAAATTCCTGGGTCAGCACGGTAAATCCAGCCATCTGCACAACGTCTTGGACGAGCGTGCCTGCTGCTTCGCCGCTGACATAACTAATGTTGAAAGCATGGTTAAGGCTCTTGAACGTGGAAGACTTTGCAGGGTCGAAGTTTCCTGATCCTGCACACGTTGAATCGCAACTTGACGACGCGACCCAGAGATCCCTAAAATGGGCCTGCTAAGCAACGAAGTGCATCTAGCACATTGCAAGACCAGACTTACGAGGAACCTGTATCCAGAATGACGTCAAAGGAATACGGTGGCGTGCCGATGGCCAATGTGCCATAGAAACTATGATAACAAGGTGAGATCAGCCTGCATTTCTCTGAACGTTACACACCTAGCGTCATAGCCTTGGTTCACCACCCTGAGTGGCAATGTCAGTATAGTACATAACCACGGGGTGATATGTCAGGAAACTTACAGGTTTTCTCCCGTAGCCCTCTTCTCGTGTCCCTGCAACCCGTACTTGGCAATCACGGCGTTTCGCTGGCCCTTTGCCCACTGAGACCATTGTGATTCACTGCGCACCGATTGGGACCAACGTTTCAGCTCGATAGACTGACCAACAGCAGGGAAGACAGGCTGAGGTACGCCAAGTACCTCGAACGCAAGAGAGAGAAGAACAAGCAATCCGAGCCGTGCAGTAAACGCAAGCATGACCAGAAAACCAACCTACTGCGCAAGAGGGAAAAACAGGCCGGCCCGATTATAAAACAAGTGAATAGATCATGCAGTGGAAGGGAAAAAGTGGGAAATGATAGATTGGTGGAGACTCACATCGTGTGGAAGGTATATATTTACGACAGGCAGGTTAAAAAGCGAGACATGGAAAGATCCCTGGCAGGGGAGCATGGCAACGTTAAAGGGCTCTGCGCTGTTGTGATCCGGGGTAAGCTGTGCTCATTCCGACTCTTTCGCATATCTTGAATAGGACACGAGGACTGGCAGTGGCGCACCGACGACTCAGACTCGGTGAAGTTCACGGTTGGGAAGAAAACGAAATGTAGTGATGATTATTTTAGCGGATATTCTCACCAAGTAAAACTATTGTTGCGTTGTTGGCAGACAGAGACAGGCAGTGTCAGACTGTGAGTCTGGCGGAGCATCATGCCAATTGCCGACCAAACACAGCCAAACTTGAGATGCCAAGACTAGGTACGAGGCCACTGTAACTGCACTGCATAAGTGCAAAAAAAAATTCAGTAAAGACTTTCTACTGTTTCGACACCACAAGCTGCTACAGATTTAGAGCAAGGTAACACACCTAATTATAGTTTTGCGGCTGATATTTTGGGGTAGTACCAAAGCGAAGTTCCGCTTTCTTTCATACGTCACTAGTGCAATCCGATGACGTCGGGCAGTACATAGAGAGACAAAGGTTTGCATTACCGGTGCACCGATACAAGTGAAATTCATAGCCCACCCAAGTACGCTCCCCATGACGGCTCACGAAACCAACCTCGTTTCAACAACCATCGAAAAGTCAAACTTTGTATACTCCGCCACCACCCGCCGAACCGTGTTGACCCTGATTCGATGTCCATCCTTGACCCGGATCAGATACACCGGGAACCCATCTTTGAAGAACCGCATCACTTCCCTCCGTTTCATAAGAATCTCGTTTCGAAGCTTTGCTTCGGGAGAGTCCTGCTCGTCGGCTGCAGATTTCGGATGGGTAATAATCAGCGTTTCGCTCAGACAGTGTCAACAAATACCACGTACGACCGAACAACGTTCCTGCTCCGTTTTCCTTATTGCTCGACTCCACCTCGTCATCGGTCAATTCGCTCCAAGAGTCGTTCAGAGCGTCTTGAAGAACATACTTCAACAGCTCGAGGAGGATGTTGAGCACGTTGTGAGCGGTCCGATTCCAGACGCGGCACAAGTAGTAATGCTTCGGATTGTCCATCAAACCAGAATCAGGCGACGCAAGGGTAACCGTGATGGGATGCAGGCCATCGACATTCAGTCTGTAATGGTGATAGGCGTCGTTCCGCCTGGTGTTTTCCAGGTAGTCGCAGCCTTTCACCTGGTGCTCCAGTAGAGGGACGTTCAGCTCTCCGTTGACGAGCGTGTGGCCGGGTGGCAGTGATTTCATCACGTTCATGATCCAATCCATCACTTCACCGACCACAGCCTTGACACCGCTCCACATCGTTCCGCATATTGCACGAATGAGGTTCAAGATTATCCGGAAAGTTGAGGCAGTTGAGTCGACGTCGACAAAATTTGTGACAGGTAGATTAGGTTCTGTGAAACACGACGGACTATACGCAAGGAAGGAGTTGACGGGCGAATTGCGTCCACGCCAGTCGAAGAGCGACACATCACCAGTCCGTTTCAAGATCTCTTCTTGCAACCGCAAAAATGCGCGATACCCTTCCCCGTGGAAAAAAGGCAAGGTTACGTCGAAGATACCGAGGAGACAGTATGCCATATCTTCGTCCTTGGTCGTCCTTCTCCTCGCTGCCCAGCGCAGCCTTGACCTGACATCCCTTGTTCCAGGCTCAAACTTGACCAAATCATGCTCCGGAATATCAGTGGTCCTATGCAGTGCCTTGCACCAGATAACGCTGGTGCGATGATCTACCAGTCGTGCCCTAAACTTGAACGAAGAGATATGAATTCTTGACTCTACTTGTTCGGTGTCACGATCATCGGCCTCTTCTAGTAAAGTCCATCGTTTGCTGTAAAACCGAAGACGCTTGGGAGCGAGAGTTTCCTGCAACGTCCAGCCCCTCGTAACCCATTCCGGTATCTTGGTGTACCTGCGGCGAGCTTGCCAATCAGAAACACTAGGGAAATTGGCTTCGAGGTGGTGTTCCAGTATCCCAAACTCGACTTGGGTATCTGGCTGCATAGATTGGAGTCGGAGAGGATTATTCTGATAGCACTTGTGGAGAGTCGTGATGCTGTCGGGTGTTTCTCTTGAAGGGTAGGACGGGCTAAAGGGTTTCTGGATCTGCTCATCGTACAACCATTCACGATCACCATCGATGGCCGGCAAACGGCCTCCATTTCCGACATCGTCGACATCGTCGAGATAAACGACGGTCAGATCACTGTTGCGATACCATAGAAACATGGAGTTGATGGATTCCGGTCTCTCGCCAAAGACCTCCTCGTCGATGCAACATGTATCGGCCCACGCCCAGCGATAGCCGCACTTGGCCGCCGTGCAGCAAAACTCCTGGAGTTTCTTTACGCCGACTAGGAAGTCTTTCGCCTCTCTTTCCGTGAGGTGGTGAGGTGGGTGGACGATGGAGTAGATGCCACCAACATAGGCCGGGTTCCTGAGGTCCTTGATCGTGATCTCCCGAGCTCGCCACCGATGGGAGAACATGGCGAATGCCAAGTACTCTCTGATGAAGGCGTCGAGGTCCTGGAAGCACGGGCCCAGGGCGTCGGGTGGGCACTCTGGATCGGGGACGTATGAGGCCTCCGAGATGGCTTCCCAGAGCTTT